>DWKL01000333.1:0-20069 GCA_018249415.1 Phareas burnsi | reverse complement strand
AGAAACGAACGTTCTATTAGGTTAGCGTTGGTTGCCAGTGATAAGACTGTTTTAACTAATGGTGACATTAATAATAATGAGATGTCATAGCGGGTATGATATGGCGGGCATACACTGATGATACATTTAAAAGAGAACATGTCCCAATTGGTATTTATCACAGAAGAAAACTAAGTTAAAATCTTTGTGTTTCTCACCATCCTTCAAAGCGGGACGAAAGAACTTACAAGCTGCTATAAGATGAAATAGATGAGGCATCAAGCAAGAACGAATGACATAAAATAATTTTGATTTTTATTTTATAGCATAGAAGTAGCAAGTGACCACGCAGTTCACCTGGGGGTAAGTTGTCAATGTCGAATATCTTTCTTTAATCTCAAATTTGCCGTTCTCCAGCTATAATGCCGTTACATACTAAAACCACTTTTTAAACTATAGTAAAAAAAATAATAATCTTTACAAATTAGTGCTACATTATAACTGAAAGTTATATGCAAGAGTTTCAGGTATTAAAAATAGATCCAATAGAGCAATTTAAAGTAATAAACATTTTAATTCATATTTAATTGAATACAAAAAAAAATCGAAATCGTCTACATGTTGGATAACGGGATTTTAAGGGTGGCAGAAATATTTTATTGAAGTTCTAACTGAGGTCGGTTACATGTGCGTTACTACCCCTGAAGAGTTAAGCTGGAACACCTCGATTAAGTCTCTCACTTACCACCTTCAAATCTCATCTTTAACACTGTTGTTACGATCCTGTGGGTAGGTGGCGGAAGTGCCTTCTGGGTCTATCTACAAGGTTCCACCGTTTTCTGATATTATTATCTGTAGACAATCACGGTAATTGCCCTTTTCTGCTTCATTATTTTTAAAAACATTTCCATTAAGCGTGAACGCTAAACAAAATCAATCAACCAGAATAAATAAAGAATCATAATGACGGGCGAATATACATTTTGGGAGCTTTACCGATTTCCAATCAATTTGACACACTTCACAGCTTGTATTTTATGGTTCATGTGTAAAATTACTTGTCAGATAGATCGCTTCCATTTGCGGCATTACTAAGCGTTTCCATCCTTTCGAATCTCAATACATTTTTGACGGGAATGTGTACAGTAGCACCTGTGTTAAAGTTCGTCATCAACCCGTTAATGTTCCACAATTGAGCACGGGTCTCCTCTCAGAATATGACCTGTTAGACCATAATCCAACACCTGGTCAAGTGCAATTTGGTAGATTTAACAGCCTTCGAGAACTTTACAGAGAACTCTCAGTTGTGTTGGTTTCCTCACGATGGTTTTAACATTTAAAACTGGTGATAATTAATCTCTAATACGCACATAACTTCGAAAAATCTAAGGTGCGTGACGGGATTCGAACTTCAGATTCCCACTTTATGGGCTGCGATGACCACTTAACATCAAGTGACCTGTACGTTTGTTTGCTACTCTTCAAACATAAAAAAGTCCTTGTCTTCAAAAGGTTTTAGTATATTGTAAGGAAAAACATCTGTAACTTAATATTAGCAAAACATTAAAATATTAATCACAAAATAACTCAATTAAACAGTGTTAAAAATATGACAGATGGGCGGAGGTAGTACTTCTACCGGAAATCAGAAATTACAAATATTTATATGTCTGTATAAAATGAAGCAACGGAAAATAAACGTCTCTCACGCACTGAGGCCCTTTATTACTCATAATATATTTATAATACTGTTATATAAAACGTTGTAAACGTTTTATGTAACAGACGTGAAAGCATCACTAGCGCCTTGTTTCCTGTTTTACTAGGTATTATTTCTATACTGTGTTCTGGTGTAAAGGGTAGACTATTGCAATTATTAGTGCTTGTGAAAACATCATAGCCCCACGTTAGGTTTCCCTGTGTCGTGGATGCCATAGACACATACAAAAGACGAAGACAAAAACATCCAGACCCAGAGAATTAGATGTCTTCCTGGCTGGCAATCAAACCCGGAACCCTATGCATGGCAGCCAGGTATGGTAACCGCTGCGCCACACTGGTCGTCAAAATGAGACCTTTAAATTGATCTTTACACTTAGTTGATGTTGGCTAAAGGCCTGCATGGCATGATCATTCTACTGGTCTACTATAGAATTCCGGACTCGAGCGGCGATCACACAGATAACTAAATTAAAAAAAAAAGATTTTGATCTTTATGTACTTGCATTAGTGTGTTCATAGTAACAACAAACCAAATCCTAGGACGAGTTTATAAGCGTAGAAATCATTTCAATTTACAGATTCATCCTTTCACTAGCCTTCATCATATGCCCACTGTTGGACATACGCCTCCTCTAATGGTAACCACAGGTGAATGAAACTACAGTAAGACCCTGATGCCCTTCTGCATATAATCCCTGAGTCGTCTGCTACGGGATCCGTATATATCCACGATAGAAAAGGGATGTTGTTTTACTAAACCAACACTTAGACGTTTGTTGGATAGCAACATATTCCAATACTTTATTATGTTCCACTTCAATTCATTACTAAGTTATTATACAGTTTTGTATTTTGGTAACACTATTGAGGTTTAAAGGGAGCATGTTGTTAAACTCACACCCGAAAATCCTCTCCACCTTCGCGAAAAGATAGAAATTATATTAGAACCACCCTAAACAAATACACCCACCGTTTGACAGCTGAAATGAAAGGGGTAGTTTGCAAACAGGCGATAAGCCCTTTTACCAGGAATCACTCAGTAGTTTATTCAGCTGTAATTTTACTTTATCCGCAAAGTCGGTCTCCGGAAAACATTCCTGAGCGGGGGATTTCGATTCAATTAATTTATTCTGCAAATGGGCCACCGGAGGCTGAGTGAAGCGTCTATTAGCAAATTGTGAATTTACCTACGTCTCTGATCCCTTGTTTCATTTCTGGCGACAAGTGAATAAAGATCAAGATTCAAAAGTGACTACGGAAAACTTGTACTGATGACTAACCAGCCAACGGTAAAATAGTTTTGAAGGTAGTAAAAATATTCATAGTGCAAGAGCGGAGGTCATCGCCACACCTATTTCAGGTTATGGATAGGCACAAATATTTAAGCAAGCCTTCAAGAGTAGCAAGAATATTCTATTTGGATTTGATGGCAAATGTCTATGGGACGCAGTTAAGTTCTCAAGAGTAGCAATGTAACAAGAATATTTTATTTGGATTTGGTAGCAAATGTCTATGGGACGCAGTCACCATTTAGCATAAGGCACACAACTAGGGGCTGGACCTTCGTATCTCGTAATAGTTACTACTTATAGCTTACAGAAGGACACCCGCCTAATCGCATGGAATCCTACAAAGGCTCAATTTAAACGATCACTAAGACTAATTGCTAAAAGAAGAATGTTTGATAGTTTTTCAAACGAGAACGAACGATTCAGCTTGTTTTTATAGCTTAAATACCTCCAAGTTTGTAATACCATCCATACCGTTTAAATATCAGTACAAAATGTTGTACGTACTAAACCCAGAACTTTTGGACCAATTTATTTAGCGATGTATACGCTGAGTTATATAATGCTATTAAATAATTAGATATAGTGTTGACAATCCGCTGTTATCATAAAGTGCTTTGGACACTCCTACAGTTGGCGAACTGGGTCACCCATTATTGAAGTAAAATTGATAAGGATTAAATAATAATTCATATATAGATTTTTTTTGCAATATACCTGAAATATTTTGGGATGGTAGAACTATAGTTCGTCCGGGAAGGTATAACCGCCGCTCTCATAATCCGCCGTGAAGTAATTCTTGTGTGTCGGCTGGAGTGGTACGGTCTTCGGGTATACATACAGCGAGACGACCATCTTAGCCCTCAGGAGTAGTAACGTATGTATGGCGTTAGATAGGACTTCAGTACTGTTTGAGGTTAGATGTAGGTGTCCATGGGCTGCAGGGACTACTTAGTAACATGTGATCTACACCTTCGTCTGCTACTCTTCTCACAGAAAAAAATGATGCAATATTAAATATTTTACAAATGGGTTATAGATAGATGTGTGGCATGCAAAATCTCAGAATTTTAAGTTATTTTATTTTCGTACGTTTCTCTACTTTCATTATATGGAATGAGGAAAATTCTGGATCCTGTCTTTATTTTTACATTGCGTTCAATTGTGGCAAAACGAAGTGTAATGAACAACATCGTCATCAACCTATTATAGTCCCACTGCTGGGCACAGGTCTCCTCTCAGAATATTTCATACACCTCCGAGAACATTACAGAACTCTCAGATTTGTAGGTTTTATAACGATATTTTCTTTCACAGTTAAAGCGAGTGATAATTAATTTCTAATACGTACATAATTTCGACACACACGACATCCAGCGTGAGATTCCACATTCTTAACCATTAAGCTACCACTGCTATACTAACAAAGGGCGAACCGCATTAAAAATACTCCAACAACTAGAGCCATAGGTCTTTTCTCAGAGCAAGAAGGCTAAAGGCTTTAATAAAATTCAACATTCCAGCCAAGTGCGGCTTGGTAAACTGTCCAGACTTTTGAGAACTCCCCGGCATATATTTTTCCTTTACTGTAAGAGAATAAAAACAAAAAACAAAAGCTTCATCTTGTGTCTAATCACATCATTCTCGCAAGGAGCACAACAATGCTGGAATAATCAACTTAATGTGTATATTGAAATGTACTTAATTCGACAAGACCAAAATTAATAAAGAGGCCATTTGTCACGGAACGGAGGCTTCCTTCTGAACTCGACATTTTAATACCCACGCACTACTACTATAAATAACACCCAAGTCTTAATAAACACTTGTAAAATGTAATACGCGTAATTATTGTTTACATTTATTTATTAAGAATCACCAATGGAAAGTACTCTAAATATACACTAAAGAAATAACAATTATTAATTGCAAACGCTTTCCCAATTATAGACGATTACAGCTTACATAGAAGGAAGGTAGTAACCTTACAAAAATAAAAAGGTAGGAAGGTAGTAACCTTACTTATACAAAACTAAATGGTACAAAACAAAACATTATAGGTACATACAAATAACGTAAATACAATTATTAGTTAGTGTATTCAGGATACCGTACTTCAAAAGGAAAAAGGAACCCTTATAAGACTCTTTGTCCGACTGTTTGTCTGTCAAGACCTCTTTCTCAGGAACCCGTAGAGGTATTAAGTTGAAATTAATATCAAACACTTAGGTTTACAATCCCTTGGAGCTGTGAACAAATCAGACTTCTAAGTCAATGGAATGAAAAAATGAAACCGTTTATGCCGCATAGTTTGCGACTCGCAAGGGAATCAAAATCTATAGGGTACCTACTCCCTGTTGAAGTAGAATCATTAAATTTCGCAAGAAGCATTGCTATTGGCATAACTAAAGGGAAAATTCGAATACAGTAAAAAAATTTCGAGACTGATTCCCACAATGGACGAACTATTTACATACCTCACAAGTTTGTACGGAACCATAGGTACGCGGATACAACTCGCACTTGGCCGTTTTTTTTATTTACACAAATCATCATGGAATATGATATTCCCACGACACAGGCCCACAGTGCGGAGCTATGAATGTAGAATGCGTTATTATGTACAGATTTTTTTATACAAATTATATACACAATTCACATCGCACAAGTCGTGTCAGTACAGTTTTCCGTTAATTTGGCGCACATGACTCGGATGAATAAATTTTCTATATAAAGGGTAAATTTTATATTCAAATAAACGGGTGGGCGTGTACACAATCAGGTGGCGCGCTCTGACGGGATTAGCGCGAATGTCTTCATTTTATCGTCAAATGATCCTCAGCACACATTATACAAACGCCGCCCAATTTATCCTATTGTCTCGGATAAAGATCTCCAAGCGTGAATAATGTCTCCTTTATGCTACTGTATGACAGTTTAACGCTTCTACAATATGTAGCAACAAACAGAGTTTACAAAGTTACGCGCTCACTAATTAGCACTTTATTAAATGAGGATTATATAAATAAATAAATAAAATAAAAACTTTCTACACTCATAGCCTCATAGTAGGAGTAACCCTTTGTTGTGGTTGCCATGGATACATACAAAGACAGGTACACAAACACCCAGAGCTATAACAGAAATTAAAATTCCTCATTTAAATGTCTGCTTGGTCGTGGTCCCCCCTCTGCTTGTCAGGCCGGTATGGTGACCGCTGCGCCACGCAGGTTGTCAATCGTTATCATTGTAGAAATCTACAGGCCTGAAAAATTTCCATGTTTTTAAAACTATGTGCAACCAAGATGGACGATATGGTAGGCAATGCTGTATAAGTTTGTCGACCTGAACCAAGCCATGTATCCACCTACGGATATTAAGTTCCATCTATGGATGCTCCAACCCTTTTTATGTCCCACTGCTGGGCACAGGTCTCTTCACACAAATGAAGGCCCAGAGCATTCTCCACCACGCTGCTCCAATGCGGATTAGTGGAGATACATGTTAGTGGCTAACCCGTGTCGAATCTTTGAATAATTGACGTCGCTTCGTTTAGGTTTTGTTAGGTTGACTTAGAACGTAATCCACGCGAGAAGCTATATGGTAGAGGTGAAGAGGTGGTAGAATTAATTTAAGTTCGTCCGGGGAGGCACCACCGCCGCCCTTATTATCCGTCGTGAAGCAATTTCTTTCTGTTGAAGAGGCGTGGTCGCCGGGTACATTTACAGCGAGGTGACCATCTTCATCCTCAGGAATAATACGACCTCAGTTAGGACTTCTGTCCTGTTTGAAATTAAATGTGGGTGTCCATGGACTACAGTGGCCACTAAACATCAGGTGGCCTGCAAGCTTGTCTGCTAAAAAGCTAAGGAAACCGGCGAGCGGATAGTTTCAATATTATCTCATAGCAAGCGGTTACACTTCTAGCCATTAGGTTACGCTTCTTATGCTCATATTTCTCCACCTTTTTGTACAGCAGCAAAATCTGGGTATAGCTAGGAAATTCTAGTAATAACAAATCATTCAGTCTTAACTACTTTTAAACTTGAGAAGACGGTCTACACTGTGGCATATAGATTCATTTGATATTCGGATAGATACTCTTATAGATAAGTAAGTTCTACATTTAACCATCCAAAACATAGGTAATTTCTTGTACAAATTAACACTGCAAAATAGAACATTCATAACATAAATAAAAGCGTTAAAAATTGTGAACCAAAATTCAAATCGCTTGTTGGAATTGTGGGTTCTATAAAATAAGCAATCTTATTAAAAACATACCGAAACCCTTTCGCAGACGATTCTTTGAACAGAAAATTATCGACTCAACATCGGACAAAAAATAAACAGACAAACGTCTAGACTGAACTAAAATAACACAAACCGATATGGCGGTACTATGAAAACTCACTTCGATGTGGCGCAGTCGACCATTTTCACGTTTAATTAAATTTTTCAAGCATTTTATAAACAGATATTGTGAATTCAATGACAAAAACATTTCTAATATTATTAGTAATATCAACTTGGTTATATAGATATTGTGAATTCAATGATAACAATATTCCTAATATTATTTGTAATATCTACTTGGTTATATACTGATATTGTAAATTAATTAATAACAATATTCCTACTATTACTAGTATTATCAACTTGGTTATGTTAAAGATGTAAAATAGGTTTATATTCAATACCGAATGAACACATGGGCAGCTGATAGTTCTCGATCTTACCTGAAATACAAAAAAAAAGTTGGATTAATTTGAAGAATGTATTCATTAATGACTGACTTTTGTCAAAAATGTTAAATCGACAATGTCTCGAGAAACAGTGGTTGGGATCTCGGGTGCTAATTCTTAGAACTACGCAGGTACCGGGCGACTCACCGGATCCCACCTTCCAACTTGTTTGCTCTTTTCGGACCTCATATTTGGGCTAAACATTCCGAGACGATATAATGATGGGACACCAATGTGATATATTTTTACGATGATGAAAATTAAGCTGTTTTCAAAAAGTGTGGTCGTAAAGATTAAGAAATGAAAGATATATAACATGAAACAATTAAGTATTAAGCCTACATGAAGAACAATGGGACATCAAAATGAACAAATAAACTGAATACAACAAATATATAATAATAACAGACATAATTGTGAATGTATAATCGACATATTGTGTGGTTAATAATCCTAATGAAAGGATAAATGATATATAAATAAGTAAATTCGTTGTAAGACATTAGAAAATTCTATGACAAAATCATAAATATTATGAAAGGGTTATTCATATATTAAAGGTAATGTAATGTAGGATAATAATAAAGGTAATGTAGGATACAAAAGACAAACTATTCATTCAGGCTTGTACTCATGTTTCACTACCACTTTATACGGATAATAGGGTGCTTTATAGCTAATAAAATAACAAATTCTAATAAGTTTTCAGAATTCATGATTTTGTGGTACGACGGTATCGAAAATCCATTAATATCCAAAATCATGCGGTTTCTAAATATCACAAACCCGAACGATCGTATCATTTACTTTATTGTGTAGATTTATTACATTGTGGGTATCTAAACCCATTTCAGATTAACCAAACAATATCCACAATTGTTTAATCTTTGTAAGAAATGAATTATTTCGTTTTAATAGAGTAACTGCTGATATAACATAGACATTGTAACTAAACTTATTCTATGTACTTACATAATTGTCATTTATTAAATTACTAAAATATAAAGATCATCTCAATTTAAAGTAAAAATAATATTAAGGAGAGCTGATAACACATCAGAAAACAATCATTATTCGTCAATGTGCACACAGAATTGTGGTGACGATGAGCAAGTTCGTATGAAACGCCACGCTGGCAGAGGACCAACTGCTATCACAATGCGAGCGAGGCGTAAAGCTAAACCATTCATCGTCGATTCATTGATTCCTACTACAACTGGGCCGGAAGAAACTAGCAAAGCTAAGCGTTCGTGGAAACGCGAAACAACCAATACAATCGCAACTATAAAGTCGATAGTTGAAAACACCGCGAACTGAAAACGAACGGTTCGAAAACTGTATTTTAGAAAAGTAGTGAACTTACTTTACAAGACTGGGAACTTCATGAGATTGAGCCATTTTAATCTAAAAACTCTAACTTCACAAACGTAATAGAATATATTGTTAGTTTCTAGAGAAATTTAAAACGAGAGCTCTTCACTCGGAAATTACAATTTAGATACTCGAACGTAGGAGGGAGGAATGTTTTATATTCTATTTATTTCGTTCTTAAGCTAAACACCGAAGATGTTAATTCGCATTTTGACCCTTTCGCTTTCATTAAAAGGGGATGATTTGACAGGTCAAGAGGTAAGTGCTCGCTCCGTACGCCCACCCCTTTAAACTTTAACTAGAATTGACAGCGGCGACCACAACAGGATAATGAGAAATAAAGTTATCCGGGGGAAACTTTGCCTTTGCCGTCGGAACGAAATCAACATAAGTGGGCCCTCCTACGCTCCGCCCACTGCACACCGCCGTAGTAATAGTTTCTAATTAAATTATAACTTCACTTATATCGGCTAGCTTATTGCCAACCATTATCTTAGCCCTTCATCTTTTTGTTGCACTTCTTTATATTGGCCAAAGATTAAAGTATATTTTATATAATACTGAATGAGAACTTCTCGTCACCGTTTATATTTGTAAAAGTAAAAATCTTATCAATTTGATTTACTTTTTATGTAAGAATATTCATAAAACAATAAACCTTCAATTTTTTTCACGTTAGGGTTGTCCTTACGGGCTTATTGTAACCAACTCACAGAAGATGACAATTTACGTAAACCTATGATAGCGAAATACATTCACAATTTAATGTAAACACTCGATTGGGGAGCAGACTAGATAATTTATATTCCTGGGGCATTCCAATCCAGGCGAGGACCGAGGCAATCAAAGTTGTTAAATGAAAAAGTTTCGCACAACCGATCCTTTCCACGGTTTGTTTGCTTCTTATTTGGTCTCGTTTGCGTTCTTTTTATTATTTTTTATTGGTTCCCGTTCCTAGTTCACGGTGGCGTACTCTTTGAGGGAAAATTTATCGTCAGACACTTTTCAGCAGCTCCCGACCGCGTATGGAACGTATTCGTCGAAAGGGAAGGACAACTTTTCGGGAGACAAACAAGATTTATTACGGTGGTTCGTGCTGCATACGAATTCGCCCTTTCCGTAGTCTAATTTATCAATCATTACGCGTACCCTTGTTTCAACATAAACATATATTGTACGATACCATAAACGTGTGAGAATGTTGCTCCTATCATTTTTGTATATATATTTTTTTAATTTCGCCCGGTCATGATCTAAACCAAACCTTGGTATCGGCATGGTAATCTATCCAACACGGAAGAGTCGTCGATCTGAATGAAACTACTTAGCAATAACTACACTCTAGTTAATTTTAAAACTTCTTTAGAAATTTATTTAATTTTACCAGACAAATAATCAGTAATCATCGCTCCATGGTAGTAAACTTAAATATGGAGTTAAGTATCTTGATATATATGGATATAAAAATGGAATACAATTTCAAATGATATTACAAATGTAAATAGTATGGTAGGTAATATTATACATTATAATATTAGCCACAACAACTTGTGTTATATAAAATAATAAGTGTTTTAACAAGTTGGTTATTTATGGCATTTCATATGATTTCGTAGTGTTTAGTGATTTTAAGAAAAAAGGTTACAATTATCTTAAATGTTTTAAAAAGGCATATTAGTTTGTACAAAATAATTAATAATCGTTTTTTATATTTCTAACCTACTCTGTTGTGTATAATGTTTGTATTTTGTATTTATTTTTAAATAAAGTGATTTTAAAAACAATACAAGCTAATTACAAATAATCGCATATAGGACATTTGCCCTACTTCTTATAAATGGTTTCCTTGAAACAAACAAATTAATTCGTATAGTACCAAGAACAATAGGATTCGTTATTATAATAGAAACAGGGTAGCATCTAACAAATTGTAATTTGATTATCTTCCCTATTATGTTATACCTCAGCGGTTGAAGGTCGTCTTTAGTCCAATACGTCAATTAATAAATTGATTAAGTTGACACGGACGGAAGACATCCGAACATGGGGTACATATGAATGAGATTCTCCGTCTATAAATAGTTGCATTGTATGAATATATCCTGGATGATTCACCGACGACACTATTAAATACAGTAAGCCGCCTTAGTATCTCAGTACCGAAGAATTTTTGATACAAAAAATTATATAAAGGGGCTTTTTATGCGTCAGTGGGTGGTAGAACTGTCCGTCCGTGGAAGTATTACCACCGCCCTCATAATCCGCCACGAAGCAATCTTGCGTTTTGGTTGGAGCTGTGGTTGTCGGGTAGGCTTACAGAGGCGTCCATGTCTTTAGGAGTAATGACTCATCTACGTACTACCTCAGAGCTTGAGTCCTGTTTGAATTTAAACGTGTGCATGGGCTGTATTGACCACTTAACTTTGCTACTCTTCTCACATAAAAATGCGGGCATCGTTCGATTAGGATTTTTAATATTTTGCGTGAAATCTACATGTCGAAATAAAAGTAGCCTATACAACCAACTCTACACAACTATATTCAAGATAGATATATACAGGAACACACATACATACATACATACATACAGGTACACACCAAAAGCCGTTTATGGTTTGGTGTCGTAAATAGGCATATGATCCTATAAAATGACAGTTATCTGGCAATTACGCACAAATACCTCAATTGTACTTATTTGTATATATCGTCATCGGCTACGTGTTATATTTCAGCATATTCTCCGCAATACCCGTACTGCTTCTATGAACTCTATAAATATAACGAGGCAATTGTGATTCATATACGACGTGAGTAAGCGGTGGCGCTTATTTTTAAAATCGAGATGAAGAAAACAGGTGACCTAGAAGTCAAAGACCGATAAAGCGACTGCAGATGTTATCAGAGTTGATGTTGTGGAGCGATAGTTACATAACTGTGCGAGTGACGATTAGGCGACGATTCTTTATTACTTGATAAAAGTGCTTTCATATAAAATGATAATTTTAATTCAGCGAGCGTAACAAATTGTATACTGGAAATACATATGTTCGGGGTAAAAGTAGTCTATGATATTTTGATAGGTGGTAGAACTATAGGTTGTCCGGGGAGTACCATCGCCGCCCACACAATCTACCCTTAACCAGTACTTGTGTTTCGGTTGGCTGTGTGTGGTTGTCAGGTAAACTTAAAAGCGAGACCACCATCTTAGTCCTACAGAAGTGGTGACGCGATCGTGACGTGATTAATATACAACCTCAGATAAGACTTCAGTCCGGTTAGAAGCTAAATGTATATTTAGCTTCTAACCGGTTATTTACCAGTTATTTTAAAATTTTAAATATAATATACGTTTTTTATATGAGATACTGTGCTATATCCCAGTTGCAATGCGGAAAACTTTCTCTGCATCTTGTGTTAATTGCACTCCGGTTCGACTGCGAATCAACAATGCCCCTTTATTTCGTGCGCTTTCTCTTTATTAAGAAATCGAGGACTGCAAGGATGTTAAGTAATTTCAATTTCTTGATTTGGTACCTACTACGCTTGATTTTTCCTTAAATTGATTAATTGTCAAGGGCTTTCTAGTGGTATAAAACAACATACAGCTAAACTCTAACCCAGGACTCCATTTATCCGCAGCGGTAGATCCCTTACTATGGGGAGGTTTCCATATAGCCAGAAAAGAGTCCCATGTCCAGCGGTGAAGCCGAATAAGTGCAGTTACTTATCTTAAAATCTCATCATTTCTATTTAATGCGAAAATAATTTTCTAAGTAATAAAAATGACCTCAGACACTTTCTGCTTAATGCGTCTCTTGCCTTACAAAACTCTTTAGACTAGAACACTATAGCAACTTTAGGTCTTTGTTAAAAAGTAGAATTACATATGACGATGATACTGCCACGATCAAACTAAGTGAAGCATACCCAGTAAAACCGAAGTCACCCGGTGATTACCCTTATTTAGATTAGATTTCAAAAACGCTCCCAAATGTTAACGACAAAACTTTAAGATGCTGCCGGTATCTTGTTAATATTCCCCGAAAACATCATCAGATCCTGAATGAGACGATGCATTATAAAATGCGTATCGAATCTATAGATCAATTTAGTCACCCGATGGGAAAGTGAAAGCCTCCAAGGATGTAAATAGGACAACTGTTGCCGCCTTATGGATGTCGATGTTGATGTCCACAGGTTACAGTATCCATATATTAGACCGACTGCATACCCGTGTTTTGATTAACACATTGACTGCGCCAAACACACGTGTCCTGTTTTACTGCCGTACGGTTTGCACGCATACGGTATGTGCCGCCGTACTGGAATAAAACTGTTGTGTTGCACGCCACATGAGTGGATTGTTTCGAATATTAGCCGCTGCAGTCAACGTGTTAAACTATGGCAAACTGCACATACTTTTTAACGACTTACATTAAACATTATTTCAATCAAGCTACTGCACTCAACACTTTCTGGGTTACTATAAACTCTTCGATAATTTCTAAACAAAGTACTGTTGTTACTTTAAATTCATTTCCATATACTTCTTACTTCATTTATACATAAAACAAAGTTCTGCCCGCAACTCTGTTAGCTGGGTGAAAGTGGTAAAGTAATCTCCGATTTTTAATTCGACTACGGTCAGACAAATCCACGATCGGTTCAACTACGCAGAAAAACAGGAATCGACTGCTGAAACGTAACCGTCACACCTATTCTTGCTTTATAAGAGCAGTGTTAAACGCTCCTGAGTTCTGGTCTGAAGGGTTTGGTAAGGAGAGTTACTTAAAAGAGGTGTTCCAATTTAGTCCTTAAAGAGAGCAAGGCATCTGTGGCTGAACTCAGGTAAGATTTCAATCGTATTTGGAGTTGATTACGAATGTCCATGACGGGCAGCAACCACTCACAATAAACTGCACTTAATTCTCGTTTGCTACTTACAATATAAAAAAAAAATGCCCGTAATTATAACATTTATCATATAGAGATGATATATTTTTGAATTAGTTTCAATTCATTACTAAAATCCAAGTTTTAAATTTTGTAAGTCATTCAGATATGTATGTGAGGAGCCTCGAACAAAACCATAGTACACACAACACTTCACCAGTTTACTTCTTCATCCAGAATGCGGTGGTACATTCCTGTTAACTATTTCCCCATCGTTTCTTTGTTGCCTAATGTATCTTTTCCGTGTATTTCTAACAAATTGAACCGGTAGATGGACAATAGAGCGAATCACGGTAAACTTTGCTCGAACTAGGTCACGAACTTACAACTACCCACGCAACCATCTTTACTGCTTATCTACAATGAACGAATAATAAGGTGTTAGTCAGCAATCTAGGAATTTTACTCCATCGATCCATTGCCCTTATAAGTTTACCTGCTGGACATAGACCTCCTTCTAAAAGGTGAGTGATACCGAAGTTGGCGTGCTTGGCTGTGAAAAGACACGTCAATATTTCTCAGTGTATCTTAATTAAATTTAGAAACTTATTTGGCGGTCAGCGTGGCGTAGCGCTCACCATACCGGTCTGACACGCAGTGGGCTCTGGGACCGATGCCCAGCCACCAGACATCTAAATGATGAATTTGGATTTCTGTTCTGGGTATGGATGGGTATTTGTGTACTCGTTTTTGCATGTGTACATGGCACCCACGACACACAAAATCCTAGTGTAGAGCTTTGAGTGTAGAAAGCGTTATTTATTTATTTGTTAAAAGCAAATTTATTCAAGAATAACATTTCATCTAAACCGTCATTTAACATTAAAAACCATCCCTCAAAGACGGTATTTAAATTCATTTAAAGTTTTAAAGACATTTTATTCGTGAGCCATTAAATAGGAAAAAAATTAGATGAACTCATTTCTAAAATTGCGATCCAATCTCAAGATTGTATTTAACCTCAAAAGGAACGACACAAAATCACTCCGCGACTTTCAAGTGGGCAAATTTTCAGTTACTTTCGCTTGCAAATGTTTGTCCTGTAAATATTTTATAGCGAGTGACCAAATATTTGCTGCTTTCGTAAATAATGAATACCGCCGCATTTGCGGCAATGTTTTAAATGAAGGAAAAACGTTTTATGTTTGCAGGTCGCCATTTTGTCATTCGCGTCATTCAATATGCCCCCCATTTGCATTTCCGAGTGAATCCTCGGCAGCGGCCGTTCGTGATGCAAATAAATAAATAAATACATGTGTAATCCACATATGCGCCATTTATTTCGTTGCAGAATTTTCAATAATTTGTAAACTGACACATACTATATGTATATTGTACACGCTTCACTTGTTCACATTTGTTTATAAACTATATGATACTGTTTTCACAATTTATTATCCTTATCTGAAATATTGAATGACGACCCGCGTGGCGCAGCGGTCACCATCCCGGTTTGAGATGCAGTGGGTTATGAGTTCGTCTCCCGGCAACGCAAACATCTAAATGATACATTTAGAATTCTGTTCTATGTCTGGGTTTTTGTGTATTCGCATTCGTGTGTGTCCGTGACACCAACAACACAGGGAATCCTAATGTGGGGGCTATCAATGTAGAAAGCGTTAAAGCATTAATTGATTTAATTTGATAGGTGGTAGAACTATAATTCTACCGGAGGAGTACTACCTTCATCATAATCCACCATGAAGTGGTTTTTGTCTTTCAGTTGGAGAGTTGCGCTTGCCAGCACTTACAGCGAGGTGACTATCTTAGTCTTCAGAAGTAGTGACGTATCTACGTACGACCTCAGATAGACCTTCAGTTTTGTTCGAGGTTAAACTTGTTGGGTTTGATTTAAAACTACTTAGGAAAACATTTTACATCTCGAACATATTGTTATACATGCAAAACATTTTACTAGAAAGTTAAGAAGCAATTCGGCACTTCAAACCCTCCAACTAAGTCGTGTTCCACTACTTGACCCGAACTAGATAACTAGGGACTAGATCTTCGGCCAAATATGTATGCAATAAGCCATTGTCAACACGTTCAAACTTATAAACATTAGGAGACATTATGCAAAGCACAGTTGCTGAAGGAGTTTATGACAACATTTTGGTGAGGTTAATGGCTGAAATCTCCACATTAGCCACGTTT
Organism: Phareas burnsi; assembly: GCA_018249415.1. NCBI lineage: Eukaryota > Metazoa > Arthropoda > Insecta > Lepidoptera > Hesperiidae > Phareas > Phareas burnsi. Next base: position 3,856 of record DWKL01000333.1, on the reverse strand, counting down.
TATAGAGCATTAAAGGGCTAAGACAAAACATATTATGCATTAAGTGTATTAAGGAAATTTTTGTTTACATTTTGAGATGGCAATTTAATTTTTGAAAAGATTAATAAATACATTTAAAATTAATATTTTATTAATATAATTCATTGTCATGTTGTCGAAAGAATCAAGATGTGGATTCAGGAAACAAGTATTTAACAAGTATGTATTAAATTTAAAAAACAGGATTGTCTCCTTCCTCGCTTTCCTTGGATCGCTTTATTTTTTACTTACAGTTCAGTGCTAAAAAGTGACATTATTTTGAGGCTGTTCCTAAAAATCAGAAATAAAATTACAAGATCACCTAGATAAAAAAAAGTAAGAACAGTAACAGTAAGTAGTACTTCAGTACTGGCTTATGTTTGACAATGTTGAAATTCGTTCATGAAACACAGCCCTTTTTAAAAACTAAAACATTTATTTCCTATATTACATACTAAAGAAAACTTTACTGATCTATCTGAAAGCGCCCGTAACGTATCTTACCAAAAGTTAAAGCATACAAAGTCGCAAAAGCAAATATTTAATGAAAGTGATTCGAGATAAAATTAAAATCATTAATAAACACTGAAGTATTACTGCAAATAACATCGTAAGGAATTTCACGTTCAGTCCCAATTTACATTAAATACACGTCTGACTTAAAAGCCCGTTAAATTGGCCTAAACGTTTTTGGACCCGGCTGAGTACACGAATGCTTCGTCGACTTTAAAAGAGGAGCTTCCTTAAAGCCTGACAAATTTGGCAAGGATTTCGCCCAACTTTTCAATACTTAAAACCAGGTAAGGCATTTTTAAACCAACCGTCGTAGATGGAAAATTTTATTATACATAAATACATCTTCTCCTTACAGTAAATCTAAAAACTATACAAATGTAAAAGAAATATTAAGATGAGTTCTAATATATCAAATTGTATTAAAATATAAGATAATTTGGAATTTTCTTCTGTTTATTGTATCAGGTAGTACAAACTAGGTAGAGACCACTTAGCATGAGGTAGCCTGTATTCTCGTTTGCTACGCTCCTTACATAAAAAAAAACCTAAAAACGACTGACCTATACTGTAAGTATGAAAGTATAGGACTATGTATGGGTGCCTCACTCAATCAGAATATTACGTTAAACGCTGTTGGACTAGCAGGCGGAATGCTAGTTAAAATTAAATTTACATTTGCATACAAAGTAACAGGTTGTGACAGCAAACCGTAAATTACTATAAAGACCCGATAACCATAAATGGCATAAATCAGGTGGCATAGCTTGCGAAAACAATGTTGTTACGACAGAAGCAAACTCATTATCGACTAACGATCATCCGACAGAGCATTAATGGGAATAAACCAGCACCACAGATAAAAAAATGAGCACGAGTGCAATGTCTTTCAACGACGCCTGCACAGATACGGAAATGGGTACAAAAAGGCGCACCTGCCCATGCCATTGACGAGTACACAAAAAAGGCGAATTTAACAAAAAAATAAGGGAAGCTTATTGAAGAACATTATTCGAACCAGGCAATTTCTCGCTCAGTGTATTATGAAAACAAACAATTTCGCAGAATATCCGTCCCAAAATGACTTATGGAATTTAATAATGTTTCTGTATCTAGATTTATGTTGAGCAAAAGCGTACACGCGTACAAGCGTAGGATGTTGATACACGAAAATGTATTTTAATTACAGTATAACTTAGTTTTACGCATATTATTTACTAACTGACCCCCGTGATTTCGCGAATAAGAACCATTGGCTACACCGCCCGCCCGCACCCGCGTGTTCGGTCTCATTTCATATATTTTTTAGCCTTAACTTTGCATGTTAATGCTCCACTCATTATAATCGTAGCGTGATAATACATAACCTAAAGCTTTCCTCAATAAATAGCGTATCTAATATAAAAAGATTTTTTGAAATCCGACTGATAGCTCCAGAGATCACTGCTTTTAAACAAACAAACAAAACTCTTCAGCTTGATTATATTTGTATATATTTCTTCTGTCTTCTGTCTTTTAAATTTGAATGAAGCTTATGTCCGCAAACGATAAAAGTAATCACTGTTCTAATGTTAGCATTGTCATATTTTTACACTCAGCCGAGGAAATTTAATAAATAAGGAATTTCAATTCCAACCGACACTATCTGAAATATTTTAGAATGTGAAATTCTACAGACATCGCAGAAGACGACATCTCGCTTCAAGAGTCTTTAGGAAGAGCGCATTTGAATAAGACGCAGCTTACGTTCTTGCATAACGTCAGAAACAATGCAACACACAATATATATTATGCTCTTGTATATTTCTTGTAATAAGACTACTGAGTACGAAATAATATTTGCAATTTATATTCGGGAGCTACACTTATGGAAAATATTTAGTAAATGACAGTCATGTATATCCTTCACTATAAAACATTTTTGTAAGGTTTATTTTTAGACATTCAATCAAGTGAACTAGAACTCTTACCCATTTACACACAATTACCAAAGCCCCACGCATTCATCGCATAGACAGGTGGTAAAACAGTTCATCCACAGACGTTCCACCGCCGCCATCAATACCTGCTGTGAAGCAATATCTGTGTTTCGGTTGAAGAGGTGTGGTTGTCGTGCGCGCGAGGCGACAATCTTAGTCCTCAGTAGTGATGCATCTACATACGATCTCGGTTAGGGCGCCTGACCTGTTTAAAGTTAGGTGTGAATGTCCATGAGGTGTAGTGACCACTTAAAATCAGATGGCCCGGACGCTCGTTCGCTACTCTTCAAACATAAAAAAAATAAAACCAAAACCCTGCATGCAACTACAAGTTTGATTTTCCAATAGTAAAGGCTGCATTCAACTCGATTTTCATACTTTACGATAAATTGAGTATGTAATAACTCGAAGGAAGGTATTGCAAGATTTGTTTCGCGATATTATACCATGACCACCGTGATCAAAGTATTATAATAGTTTCTAAAAAATATGACCCAATTAACGACAAAATCCTTTAAAGTGCATGAGGTCATAATTTTCTTCAACAAGATTTTTGCAGAGATAAGAAGAGATTTCCTTTTTTATGACTTCATTAAGCTCTTTAATGCACTTTCTTTGTAAATTTATACTTAAATAAATATGTTTTGCGCGATTTCATAATATAGTTTGTTAGCTTCAAGTAGATTAACTGTCTTGACGAGGTATTTTTCTTACAGCATGATCACATAGCCCCTAAATTGGACAGTCTTAGTTGAGTTTCGGTCTCAGGTAAGATATGAAAAAAATGTTCCATATCTGAAATTAAGACAAAATTAGATATTACATATGGCAAGACACTTCATGGTTACAGACTCAGTTGTGTATAGCATATGGGAAAATTGCTCCATGTCTGAAATTAAGGCAAAATTAAATATTACATATGGCAAGACACTATGCTTACAGACTCAGTTGTAAATAGCATATGGAAAAATTGCTCCATGTCTGAAGTTAAGGCAAAATTATATATTACATATGGCAAGACACTTTATAAATGGGAAAATTGTCAATGTCTGAAATTAAGGCAAAACTAAATATTACATATGGCAAGAAACTATGGTTAGACTCAGTTGTAAATAGCATATGGGAAAATTGTTCCATGTCTGAAATTAAGGCAAAATTAAATATTACATATAGCAAGACACTTTGATGCAGAAGCGCAGTTCCCTTTGTTCCTGTGCAAATGCGGTCCAAAATGGAACGCGACTTCATAAAAATCTTTTCATTCGTTTGCATTAGGGGCAAATTTTTCTACCAAACAATAGTTCATAAGCCGTCGTAATAACTTTTCATATTAAATGTGGGATTTT
>DWKL01000332.1:0-20077 GCA_018249415.1 Phareas burnsi | reverse complement strand
AGGCTACTATTATATAGTTTATTTACAACAATGTATACTTAAATATATATATTATTAGGTAAATATTGTTAATTTATTTGACCATTTTCATAATTTGTTATAAAGCAATTCTCTAAAAATTTTTGGGTTAGTCTTATGACTAACTAACAATTTGATAATGTAACAATGTCTTGCCAAGCAATAGTCACATTATTAATATTCTAATGTATCTCTATTTTAGGTTCTACAGTAAGATGGTTCCGTTTAAAAGGCAATCTCCTGTTCTATATGAAGGGACCTGAGCCTTGGTATGAGCCAGTAGGTGTGATCATTTTAGGCCAGCATCAGGTTAAAGTACAAGGACAAGACGAAAATGGACATTGGCCTTTCCAAATTGGTAATTATACCCACCAGCATTATCATTGTCATTGTCATTACCTATAGTAAATCTTGTGGGGTTTGATTATCCAAGTTTGATTAACATATTTTTCTTGATTTTAGATTTTTTCAACAGTAATGTTATATTTCAGACATGGTAAAGTGTACCTTGAAGTAAAATCTACTTTAGTATAACAAGGCTTAAATAGAAATTTGTTAGAGCTTTATCTTTCCATATTTTAGTACCAGAAATATTAAAATTTGTTCGGGTCATCATATTCATAATGTGTATATGAACATTCGTGAAGAAGGTTTAAAGCATGTTAATTTTAGATTGTGTAGATAATTTATAAACAATATGTATCACTTTTAATACAGTTTGGGAGAATGGCATCTGCTATAGAATGGCAACATTCCATGAATCTGAACGTACCCTGTGGTTGAAAGCTATACAAATGGCACCATATGATGTTATGCACTCTCAAATTGTGGCATTAAAAGAAAAGCTAAACAGGATTCGGCCAATTGTAGACATAACAACGTATAGGTTGCAAAAAGGTATTGTAGCAGGTAGGTCAATGTGAAACTTTATATTTTTATGCATGGATTCAAAATAAGTGAAATTTACGTAAGTTTGTTGTAATTGGCAAAATAAGTCAAATATTTTTATATCTCGGGATAAAAAATCGGATTGTCTAAAATTTTGATAATTTTTTTTTAATGATGAAATTGTATTTGAAAAATGTACATCTAAAATCAGCTTACAAAGCAGGCAATGAGGAAGCAAGATATTCTAGCTTAGTAGCAAGCCTTTGCAGTGATTTGAAAATTACTGATGGCTTCATACTTCCTTTGTGCAAGGCAATCCCTGCAATTCTGTTTTATTTTAACGTCTTATTTCATATTGCAATTTAATATTTATCTCGATAAAAATATGTAAAATGGTGAAAAAAATCGAAGTTTGTAATATAATGAGTCATAGTCCAAAATTTTCAGATAAAGAAATTCAGAATAAATTTAAAACATAAAGTTGTAATTTATAGCCAGACTATTTATATTCATTTGATATTTGATAAAAGCTGGTGTGTAGACACTATTATTTTTTGTAGATATGAATGAGGTGCCATTGTGTGAACTGGCACTGTCTTGCGATAATCTCCTGTGTGACGCGCACGGCAGACCTCCATCACCGTTAATTGTGCTATATGTTAGATACCATAAGGGGCTGTGTGTTAAATATGGCACTACAGAGATAGCAGAGGTAATCAAATAACATAATTTTATAAATCCTTTTTTTATAATTATAATTCATTTCATCTATCTATAAAATGATTTATTCACAATTGCTATGTAAATATTGATGGCGGCTTGTGAAAGTTCTACGTTGTTTCACAGATTTGCAGTAATCCAAGCTTCTCGAAAACGATTTTATTTAGAGCCAGCGATGGCCTGCCTGGCGATGCGTTGGTGAGGTTAGTTGTGTACGATGTGAAAGAGAGAGTTTCTGAAACTGCTGTTCCTATGGGCTTCACATCGCTAACTCTTAGTACCATACAGGTGAGATTAATTTAGTTTCGTAACATATATTTATACAGTCAAATTATTTATGAAATAAACGCTGTGTTTTGTGTATATTTTTTGCAGGAAGCTCAAAGATTGAGAGTTGCGTTAATGACTCGGGATAATAAAGCAGTTGGCTTCGTCACAATGAATGGCTGGAGTCTTGAACCTTCTTATATAGGCACCAGTCCCATTCACACGAATGATCGAAATAGTATAGATATCCCGCAAAAAGTTTTATGCCATCGTCGATCTCAGTCTCTTCCACCCAGATTGGGACTGAAGCTGAAATTCCCTTCGTACGGGAATCTCCTTAAGCAGAACTTTGTAAATAGTCACCAGGTTACATATAGATTCCATTCGGGTTTAGGAGGCGACATCACAGTGCACGAAATAATGGCCGAGCCAAAGGTCTGCTACCAAATACCTATTCAACTGTTGTAAGTATTCAGCTTGGTAATGATATCACTTTGGACTAAAGTCGTACGTTTTCCATTAACTACTTTTCACTATGTACACTCGGATAAAAATATGTCAAATTTTATATAAATCCATAAATCATAGTCATTTTACTTTATACCACATATCTATCTTTTGTCCACTTGATAGCGAGAAAATGTGTAAATATTCTATATTCCATTCACGAGGTTTCTTAATGTGCTTCCAGTATCGGATGTAGGCCTCTTTATCATGCGTGAATTTATCACTGTTTTACCTAGTCCGGTTTTCCTTAGAGAGCTTTAAGTCTCTTGTTCTCTCTTTGTTCATTATTAATAGGTTTCTTCTTAGAAATTTGTATTACTTATAACTTAATAAAATTTTCAGGGATATATACATACAGCGCGAGAAAGAGTTGCTCGAAGAACTTCTGTCTGTGGGAGAACTGACCGGACATTGGCAGAGCCGTCAATTGGACTTAGCAAGCACCCATATATCTTTACTAAAGCACTATTGCCATTCTAAGAGGTGCTTGCAAGAAGCTGACAACGCGTACTTTAAGGCTAGCAGTAAGAAAGGCGAGATTATTTGTTATATTTTTGGTTCTATGAGTTGTTTTAGTAGAGTTATTTCTGTTTTGCAGTAGTATGATAAGCTTTTTAAATGATAAATATTTAATTTATTATTCTGAGTTCATTGTTATATTTTTTTATTAATTATTTATTGTATTTTACAATGATAATTATTGGCCCCGCAATAACAATATTTACTTATGTAACTTACAATATGTCCAAAACTAAAACACAAGTTCATCAAAGTTGAACTTGTATTATTAGAAGGGTTACAATTGTTTTTAATTCTTTTGGATACTTTGTATATATTAAAATAAGCTGTTTAAATTCACTGTCTATCTGCAATTGGAGCCCACGTTCGGTCACGTTTGTTCCAAGACTTAATTATTAGAGTGTTCCCAGAAAAGTCCGACAAACGTATTTTTTTGACAGTCTGTAACTGCGACAAGTAGGTCTAGCTTTCCTAACTTTTCAGATGACCCAAGCCTGGAGTTCGCACCCACTAACCTTCACTTGCAAAGAATGTGGGTGCACAATGACACTCTGAATAAGACTGGCTTTCACGATGTTGTGACCGCGGGCGCGTTTGCTGCTCACTCCCACAAGGCCGAGAGAACCGGAGGTCTTATTAGGTATCCTCTTATTACTTTTTCAAGGAAATCAGGGCGTATTTATTATATAGCTTAAGCATGTAAGATTTTGATGTGGTGATTTGCGTAAGATTATGTAATGATCTAGATATAAATTGATAGAAATCTCTGGTTTGAATCCTTTCTTTCGAGTCGTATGGTATCTACACTCTTGTGTTTCAATCTAAAGGCTCTTGGAAGAAATGTGTAATTATCTGAGGCGTTTCTTAGCTCTTACATGTAGAGAACAATTTAGGTTTCCGTTTATATAATTGCAATAGTATAACGATGTGCGGATCCTAATTTGCTTTTTGTATTGCTCTTTTCGGTCTTAATCTACGTAAAGTTTTTTCATTATCAGGTTAGTGCAACAAGTTAAAGATATAAACAGCACGAAAGCAGCGTTGAATTCTGCTACAGCAAGTAAAATACAGACTGAATATGACAATGTCATTGCACTAAGAAGACTGCGCGAGGACGTTGTCACCGATATGGACCGAATTGTTGTACTTTTACAGGCAAAGCAAAACTCTGACGTCATTAGTACGTTAGAAGGTATAAATTTAGTTATTAATATAAACTTTCTTATCATTAAATATTGTGTGTTTCACTTCCATAACCATCCATATCCCTAGGACTTCACTGCTGGACATAGCAGCCACTAAATAAAGGGTTTGCAGTTGTCACCGCACTGTTATTGTTAATTGGCTTCAGGCCTAATTACCAGCGTACGTCAAAATAACATGTAAAGTACTAGTTAAAGTATTTATTTGAAGTTACAATTCTGTAATTTATGCTGTCCGATGTTCAATGTTGCTTTAAATCCATAGGAATTAAAACTAAAGTAAAGAGCATGCTGCGACTTTGGGAGCCGTCAGTTTTCGAGGAATCTTTGGCAATTATAGGATGGCCTAGGAGTAGTTGCGGCGACGAATCTGAGAAGCTGGTGAGGGATATTACAATAGGTTATTTATTATTTGATTTTTTTTTTCTAAATAGTATTAATAATGTTCTGATTAACAATTATGTAAAATTTCAGGCAATGTCAACGATACTACGGCTTACCGAACAACTGACAATGTTTGAGCAACCGAGTTCTGACTGTGACACATTCGACGCGTCTTCTAGTTCAAGTTCCAAGGAAACGTCACCTACTGGGGACACGCCATCTTTGTCATCTAGTGTGCCAAACATTTGCCCAAATAATTGCCCCAAATCCCGAAGGGATTCTATCAAAGACATCGTAGAAGGGTCCGAATTACAGTTTCACAATGATTACTTTAACAGTGACGAGAGAAATAGATTAAATCATTCGTTTAGATCTGTTCGTTCTCCGGTAAAAGCGAAACTGAATGACGCTCACAGCTTATCGTTCGATGTGAACAGAACAAGGCACGGCAGTTTGAGGAACGATTTCAAGAGTTCAGCGTCTTTAGAGCAAGTTTCCTACAGGTGTCTTATGGATAGCTTGAGCGGGAAAAAGGTAATGAAGTGATTTAGTAGTTAAGTTACAATTACTATGATAGCTATTATATTTCTAGCGTGAAATCTCATTGACGTCATATTGAGCCTTGTATGTGAGCGCGTTTTTATTATTAATTTTGTTTTTATATTATACGTTGTTCAGTTTGAAGGGGCTTCGGGTCTACTCCAATGATCCTTTTATATCAATTTTACATACGTTTATTTTATGACTGCAGTATGTATATAATAATAGCGTATGCATATTGAAACGTTGAGACGTAGTGAAGGGTAACGATGTCGCTCTCATTAGCTTCTTTCATCGGCTTCTTTCATCTTATCAGTTTTTTGACTGCTCGCCGTTACATGGCACTGGCTGTACCAATTCTTTTACACACACACAGACTATTTCAATCACGGAATGATAAATCATTATATCTGGCAATGCGACATTTCTATTTGTTTAAATAAATTATGATACATATTTTTGTATTTGTTATTTACTTTATCTTTTTATATTGAACAAATAAGCATATAAGGCAATAGTATCTAATTGAATTCGTTGTCGAACCGCGAAGAGTTTTGCCACCTTTTTCACTATTGTCCACAATTATATATAATATATGGCCTACGAAGATTTTTATTAACTTAAACTTCGACTAATCTATATGCATATCATCTATAGTTTTACTTTATTTTATATATTTCTTTCACGTATAATTCTCGTATATAATGTTCCATTCCATTGAAATTTGTTCATAACCGGGAAGGTCTAGATCTTAGTTAACCACGATGTGTATATTTTACCCTACATCTAATATGTATGTTACTGCACTTTTAGACCGCAGAATATAATATGTGTAATAGAGTACAATGTATAATAATTAGCTTTCATTAATCTATTTTCGAACTCGTGGTAAAAACAATTATTATTAAGTAGATATCAAAAGTTCAAAAAATGGCTTACAGATCTCTAAGAAAGAGTCTTTGTCGAGCATTGGAAGCGTGGACTCTGCTACGAGAGTGAATAACCTGGCGTACCTGAAGACAATCGGTGCAAATGTAGAGTTAAATCTTGCAACTGTTGTGGATGCAGTAACAAGGGCTGTTGAAAGTGGCAATGGTCAGTGGATTTTAACATAAACTGCGACAAGAATAAAAGCTAATGTATCGATACATTTTAATGAAAATCATAGCAAGTAATTTTTTTGCGTTACGTTTATTCTAGAAAATGATTACCATTTTAAACATTTGCTCGTATGTATAAAAAATGCAACAATTTATTTTTAATATAGGCCATAGGCCAATACATTATTCCTTACTATATACACTATCAATTATTGCAATGAAATGATTTGCGATTATTTTTAGAAAAATTACCTAGTTTGAATGCAGCTTTACTTATTTAAAAATCGGGCCCATTAGTCCTTCCAACTATTCTTTGTTTATAATAATTTCCAATTTCCCCTGACTGATCGATTTCAATGACACACACTGCATATTTGCAACTTGGGTGAAAGATATCCTCAATAGTCAGAGCTACAAGAGCAACAAAACGAAAAAAAGCGTTTATTATCCGCATGTTTATAATAGCGGAATGTAAATTTGAATATTTTATTGGTTATCTATTGTCTATTAAATTATCTATCAGAAGTCGTGTTGAAATCAATCGCATATTTTGACATCGAAAATATATATGTTCTTTGGATTTTGTCGTGAATCTGGTATTCGATCGCATGTTCATTTACTATGTGAGTTATTAAGCCTAAGGATTGTAAATATTTAACCACATACGTACAGGTGCATCGGAGGAACACTTGGAGTGTGTGAAGACAGTGATGGGCCAGTTCAAAGAAAGCGCCGAGGTATTGGTTCGTTGGGTGCGTGTGTCGCACGCGGCGCTGCGGCTCCGCTGCGAGTCGTCGGCGTGGGCGCGCGAAAATGCAGCGTTGCAGACTAGAAGGGACACATGTTTTTCTCAGGCGGTAACATTTATTTTATACTTATGTGAAGTAGTAAGAGGGCATGCAGTCATCATGAACCAATTACTGTATCATTTCTGAGCGTGGGTTTCCTCTCAGAATGGATGGGTTGGGCCATGCACCAACATAATGGCAAAGTAGGCATTGGTGGATTTCGCCCATCTCCGAGGACTTTATGGCGAACTCTTAGACATATAAATTTTCTTACGATGGTTTTGTTCACCGTTAATATTCTCATAACATCCGGGGATTCGAATACTGGGCCCCCAGTGTGTGAAATCGAAATTTATATGACTGGATTATTACGCACGGTTAGGAATATTATCGGTCACGTTGTGCAGCACGTTTTATTGAGTTAATCCGAGTAGAAGGAAGCTTATCAGAGTACAACAGCTTTATCCGTAAGGAAAATTATTATGCTGGGTACAGATGTAAACGACTGTTGCTCTGTGTTAACATTTCAATGGTAAGGGCATATCTTAACAGATAATGCGGTTTCTTCACTATAATTATAACGTTAAAAATTTGTTATGTTCATCGCAATCATACCACCGTGTGTGCCATGGACATTAATTATTCAATTATTTGCCTGCCCGGGAATCAAATCCGGGACTCTCTGAGTGTTAGACAGAATATGGTTGTTACTCTGCGACACGCGGGCCATATATTATGAATAACCTGAGCTAGTCCTGAAGTATACCATCCAACCCACGTCGAATATTTTCAAGCTGCTCATAAGGTCTCCGACACGGTTTAATGACTGCTACCAAATGAAATCAACTGATATACAAGCATTGAAGTGCGGAATAAAATGTAACTAAACCACTAGGGATTATCCATTAAACTCCCGAGCGTCCTGGTAGTTTCTTAACTGTGTAGATCGGTTACGATCTATCAAGTCACGGTTTCAGGCGCCCTTTAAATACTTATTCGTATGTATAGAATTAAACATATTACACAACTAGTTCTCACCAGAACACACGACGTTATATCGCTGGTTTGACTCAATTGGCTCGTTCGTTTATTTCAGTTGTCGACAGTAACGGCCGGTCTACTGTGTTGGTTTTGCTCCGTACCTGGCGATGTAGTGATGAAGCTTCTGAGCTCGGACCTCGGCCCGCTGTGCGGGTTCGAGGGGTTGTTGAGCTTGTATTCGTCGGAGAAGGCAATGTGGGGCGACATGGTGGTGGCGGTGGAGGATTTGCAAACTGTGGTTTTCACTTTGACCAAAGTTGGACATAGGTGAATAAAGTTTTATACCAAGGGATTAAGATTCACTTTGCAAATGCTGTATAGAGAGGAATATTTTTTTTGCATAAAAAATATAAGTTATTTTACATAGCTTTTGTTTATTACTCGGGAACATTGCTTTCTTATTTTGGCGACTAGTTAACGACGGTGGCTCCAACACTTTATGCCCCACTGCTAGTCACGGGTCTCTCCCATAAGCATACTCCACCACGCTGCTTCAATGCGGATTGGTGGAGATATGGGTTAGTGGTCAACCCGTGTCGATTGTTTTTAAACTGCCCAGATGGCCTCTGACAAGGTTTAACGACTGGTATCCAATGATAGCGATCGGGACCGACAGCTTTACGTCACCTCCGAAGCACAGAAGCGTGCATGAAATTTAGCCACTAGCGGTCATCCATCCAACTTATGACCGCGACCGACGTTTTAAACTTCGTTGATCGGTTAAAATCGACGCAAGCCGCGGGGCCATGCGCGCTTCATTAACGACTGTGTTCTTATGTTATTGCAAAAATGTAAAGAAAAAATTGTAATTTCCTAAATGTTTGTGTTGCATGCCATGAAATAAGGTGGCCATGAATTCGGAAAAAAAGTGCAGTAAATTACTCCATCTTTGTTCCTTTAAGTGTCTTGAATATTTCGGCTTAGTTACCTTACGACACATCTCAATCTCGAACACAGTAGCGTAATCACTTTTGCTATGTGTATTTATTTTGATGACGTACTAATTTCAGAATTTATATAAATGAAGTAGCCAGTGAGCATGCAGTCAACATGATGTTAAGTGTTCCCTGCCGCTCATATACTCATATAATCGACTCTATACAGAAAAGGAGTATTAACTGAAGTCAATCCCAAGTTAATCCGCCTTGCAATTCAGTTCGAACAAAGAGATGACAGCGCTGCACTGTCTATTCGTGGAGTCAAAAACACTTAAAAGTACGAAAAATGTATGGTATTCTGTGTCCGTGGCCGGTGGTGGTCAAGGGTTAATCTCCTTGTTTCCTCCAAGGGAAACACTGGGGAGTCAAGTGTAACTAAACCTATATTTACAGCAATAGTTCGGTACCACACGCGAGCGGATCGAGAGGCGCATTAACTGTATACATTCCGGTATCTGATTCCCTATACTCCAAGTTTACAAATAAAGAGGTAATATAATAATATATTGATGCCCAAAATATGTTAATAACGTTTTTTTATGTACATATAACATTTCTTTCGTTTATTAAAATTTATGGTCTCTTTTGTTGAATTATTAGGATGCATTATTAACGTAATATGAAACTTATTCATAGTGGATAAGTATTCTAACGTGACTATTACTATATCTATATAGAAAGAAATGGAAAGGAAATATTATGGATGATTTAATTTATTCTTCCTGTTTATTTATTAATACTATGTTATCATTTAAACATAATAATATAGCGACGATATTCCATTTAACAACGTACCAAGTAATTTCGGCAAACATTTTCAGCATTTAAGTTTTACACTAACGGCGGTATTCTTCAACATTGGGATCAACGAGAAGGCGACGCTGGCCGAGGCTTTGGGCGAGACCACGCCCCAATATCACTCGAACGGTGACAACTTGGACAGACTCAACAAGTACTATCACAAGTATAACAAAATATTCCCCGCTGATTACATGGCAGCCAGTAGAGGTGAACTATTTTTAATTTTGTTACCAATAACAAATACTTTTGTCATATTTTATCTAATGTCTTAGTGTAAAAGTGACGCTCATGTCACATGTAGAAGAAAAACCAAAGGGACTTCCTACTCTGCCTAACTTCTCATATCCGACGGCACTACAAACCACAGGGAGAGAAGGGGAGAAGGGTGGGGGATATTTGTGTCTCGATTGTTCGCTCTGCCCGGGTTTGTTCTCTACGAGATTAATAGTTCCCGGCGATTGCTAATATTTGCGTGTAATATCACAATATTAATTAAAATATTATTATATAATATAATGAAAAAGAGTTCAAAATTACTGTTGTGAGAGTAGCAAAGTTTTAAACCTCATGGTTTATGTATAAAACTAAACTAAAATTTGGCTTCCCATTCCTCTACTTGGGGATCCCCGTACGGGAAGGGAAGGGTAGTTGGGGAAAGGGGCTCGAGGGTACACTGTTTATGTATAGACCAACAACGCCTTGACTTCCTACCATGCCTAATTTCTCGTACCCTACAGCACCATGCATGATTGGGGGATTATTCGGGTCTCGAGATAATGTATTGAAAAGTATATTATTATAGTTAATAGTATTGGGTGTTACCTCGTGAAAATTTATGTTAAAAAGTTATGATAAAAGGACTGATTGATTAAGGATTGTTACTAAATGTAAATACTGTTATTCTAACTTTACCATTTTATTATAACAACCGCAGGCAAGACCGCTAGTGAAATATATATTAGCGTATGGTTTTCGATTTATTACTGAATTATAGAACTATATTTTTCGACGCATGTGGTTTTTATAGATAAAAGTCCTTAAGATCAATCTATTGTATGTATTTTTGTTTTGTGTTTAGACGATATGTTATAATATTAATTTATCCACAAAATGATGTGCAATCTTCTAGTATTGGTAATCTTTTTTTGTATACTTTTGCAATTATAGGTTCTTCAAGAACGAAGCCATTGGAGGAAGTAATGGAAAACTTGCGTATAGCTGTACACAAGAAAGTGCCAAAGAATATAGAAGTTTTACATTTGGCAGCGTTGGCGACTCGCCTTATGAATGGTGAATAAGATTTTGTCAAAAAGACTCTGGTTAATTGTTTTTATACATTCCGAAGCTGGTACATTTTTTATGTGAGAAGAGTAGTAAACGAGCGTGCAGCGTACCTGTTATTAAGTGGTCACTATAGCCCATAGACATAGAAGAGGTATTAGTGTAGTAGGATAGTGGATGTACTCAAACTGCGTGTCCGGGGTTCAAGCCCCGCACGCATCTCTAATTTTACGAAGGAAACCTACACATCTGAGAGTTCTTTGTAAAGTTTTCGAAGATGTGTGAAGTTTACCAATCCGCACTCGGCCAGCGTGGTGGACTATGGCCTATCCTTTCTCATTCTGAGAGGAGAGCCGTGCCCAGCCGTGGGGCATGAATGGGTCGATTATGATCATAGACACCTATTTTAACCGCAAACAGGACTGAAGTTCTATTTGAGGTCGTGCGTAGATGCGTTACTATTCTTGAGGACTAAGATGTTTGTTTGTAAGTGTATCCGGTAATCACACCTTTGTGACCAAAACACAAGAATTGTATCGCCGGGGGATTATAAGAACTGCGGTGGTACCTTCCCGGTCAAACTACTTCAAAATCATGTAACAAGCAATTAATTCTAAATTCATCCTTTAGATGTTCGCCTGGCTGGAAATTGAATTTAGAACTTTCTGCGTGTCAAACCGGCATGGTTTCCGCTGTGCCACGCGGGTTATCTAACACCTAAATGTGATCCATGATCTATTAAAAGAAAATCAATACACTTAATGCAAGACATATTTTTTGTTATTATATTACTCGAATAGATCCATTAAATGTGCTGGCCGAACCGAAATCACGGCGAATTTCTATATAATAAAATATATTTAGTATAAAACGAGTGTTACATACGCGTGTGAAACTTTAGTAAGTTCTTATAGGGCAATCTAGGAGTCTATTTGGTTACTACGTCTATGTGACGACTATAATGTACATTCCAGGTATAAGGTTTACGTCGTGCAAGAGTGCGAAAGACAGGACCGGAATGTCCGTGACCCTGGAACAGTGTTCCGTCCTGGGTTCCGAGTACCATCTCGCAGAACACGAGATGCGCAAGGCACTCGGAATTATGAGGAGGTTCGTGTAACATGATAATAATATATTTTATTTATTAAGGAATTATACATTATCCATAATTTTTGTGTTCTTTATGTATATCTGCGTGTAAAAAACATTGGCGGTTGAAAATATATCAGCTATTAGAAGTTCATTGGATATGGTCCTACCTTAGAAAAGAGATCTATAGTCACCGGGCATCGTATTCCCCTATGTATACCTATTTAAAAAATGTTGGCGGTTGAAAATCCATTAGCCATTAGAAATCTTTCTGGTTTCTTTTGTAGGACATGGCTCTGTCCTACAGAAGAAATTAGCTGCAGTCACTGATCTCGGTGAACTAGCCAATTTGTGATATATCCATCTAACCATCTCGCGGTCCTTGTAATTGGACCTAGGCATTTGCAAATGTGTGCGTCATAATGCGATGCAATGCGTGAAGTTGTATGCCCATGTAGTCTTTTTTTATTAACACATTGACTGCGGCCAACACACCTGTCGTGTTTTATTGTCCGCGCCACCCGTGCGGCTCGCACGCATACGGTGTGTGCCGCCGTACTGGAATACACCTGTTGTGTTGCGCGCTGCACGTTTCGAATATTAGCGCGGCAGTCAATGTGTTAAGTTTGCAAAGTAGCAAACGAGCGTGCTGGCCACCCGATATTATAGGGGTCACTGCAGTCCGTGGACACCCACATTCAACTTCAAACAGGACTGAAGTCCTGTCCGAGGTCGTATGCAGATAAGTTACTGCTCCCGAGAAATGAGGCGGTCGTCTCGCCCGTAAATATAACCGACACGGCAATTTATTCTAAGCCTACATCACACGGTACTAAAATTGATATACGAATGATTACTTTCTTCCGCAGCGAGGGATGCCGTCGCGAGAACACTTACAAGAACATAGGTGTACGCAAGTACGCGTTCACCAAAAAACAGGTGATGGCTTTGCCTGAGGAGTACCGGCCGCCAGCGGGGACGTACGGCTCTTCTCAAACTTAAATCACATTGATAAAAACACATAAAATAATATGCAAAATATAGATACGTGCAGAATACTGCCCTTGGTCTCTAGTCTGATGTATGGCAATGTTATTCGCAAGGTTAGAATGTCTTACTAATTATTGTTGTATCCTACCTAGGACCTATATTAGCTAAGTCCCCACTCGACCTTTGAGCATACTGCTATCATACACTTTAAAAAGTTTATTCATTTTTACATATTAATAGAAAAAAATGAAATGTGGTGGTAAATTAAATTTTAGATTTAATATTATTAAAAAACAATGTATTCCATTTAATAATTTTGGAGTTGTCAGATTGTTAACTATCGAGACTTAAATTAATTGCACGTAATGATTTTCTGAATAATGTACTTAGTGTTAGTAGAATTAAGTATATAAAGTGCTTCAGATCTATATAAAGCCAAATGTAAGCAATCGTTGATGCATAATAATATAGTGGTATTAAATGGAATCTGTTCTCACCGCTGGATCCGGTGTTATAAACTTATTAATAAAATAATTTTTATATCCACTTATACTTATCGAAGTAACTGCAGTGGATTATTTAGTGTGTAGTTTTAAACAAATATTTCAATGCACGTGGTGTAGTCGGAAATTTAAGACAAAAACATACTAATAACATGACAGTGGTGATGAGAACGAAGTATCGAGTTGTGTTGCAAGTATGTTTTCGGCTTTATATTTATTCTGAATATATCGATATTATTGATATCTATCGATATTATTGTATTGTATACAAATGAAACGTAGACCAAAATCTTCCAAGGTAGTTGCCAACAACGTAGTACTTAACAGATGTATTTAATCTCTTTATTATAATAAGGAAAAACATATTTTCGATTTGTTAAAAAATTATTTTTAATCGTACGCGGAAAGGTGATGTCGATAACGTGAGAGTTAAAAGATTGTCAAAAAACGCATATTATGTATATAAATCTTATTTTATATACGATACTTAGATTAGGAAAAATGTATGGTGTCAAAGTACTTGACACGAAAAGATCTACGGTTTTTCAAATACTGTCAGAAGTGTTATATCCAAAGTACGTCTGCTAGAGTGAGTTCATTACATAGTATATTTTTAATATTACAAAAACTTTACGTAAATTAAATCTTCAAATACTCTTCGAGTAACAACGCGTGTGATAAGTAGAATTTGTCTAATTACTTTTATAGTAATTTGGGGCAATTGCACCAAAAAATAATAGGATTTAACATTTGGGAAATATATACATGTTTTCCAAATGTCTAGACATAACTTAACTTCTCCTTTCAATGAATAAATTTGTGTCCACGTTTGAACATACAGATTACAAATTATAATATAACCAACCAGTCTATTGGGTCAATCTAATAGACAAGGATGAAGTAACGGTAAAATTATAGTCATTGTAATAGTCGATTAACTAAAAAAAATATTTCTGAATCAACACTAAATTTGAAATCGACGTAGTACAGAATGTGGCACAGATGTGCTACTGAACTCGCTCGCGAAACGTACTCTCGTGCTTCGTACGTTCGTACATTACTCGTGCAAACGTACAATCTAGCTTCTCGCGCTTCAGTCGTGCTCAATTTCTTGCATATGACTCTTCGGAAGTCATGACTACAAGTTAAGTTATTATATTTATATTTACAATTCATTGCAATTTCTAAATGCATGTTAGGAGCAATATTATATAAAAGCAATATAATACATTCTTAAAAGCCTTAAATTGTACAAACACAATTATTAACCGACTAAAATGTAATTTCTCAATAGAAATCCCGTACAATTAAGATAATCATTATGGTAGGCAATTGATTGACTTAATTAGCATAGAAATATATCTATATTTAGATATTAGTCACGTCAGTACTTAAAGTTTACTAGAAGACTGGATCTCGTTCGTGTTATAACAAATATTGTCACAAGACTTAAGTCGTCATTCGGTTTTCGTCTTAGTACCTGTTTCTACGCCTCGAACTAAAACTTAGGTTCCTAGATAATATGTGTTATCTAGATCGTCTGTTATCTGGGTCAACAATCGCCCTTTATCATACTTTCAATATATTTGAGAAAGCAGGTTCGGTATAAAAATATGGGTAATATAATAATATGTTAATGACGTGTTCAGTATGTTGCAGACCCGTGTCCGGGAGTGGGGCATAAAAAGGGTTCATCGTCAACTGATTAATATCTCACTACTGGGCACGGGTCTCCTCTCAGAATGGGAAGGGTTAAGCCATAGTCCAACAGCCAAGTGCTGATTGGTAGACTTCACAGACCTTCGAGAACTTTAAAAGAAATCTCGGGCTTCTAAATGTAAGGTTTTCTCGATGTATTAATTCATTGATAAAGCAAGTGATAATACATTTTTAGTACGCACATAAATTCTAGAAAAATCAAAAGCGCGTGCTCCCTTCTCGTTTGAGAGTTCGGAATCTTAACTAGCACTTTGACTGCGGCAAACGCACCTGTAGTGTTTTACTGTCCGAGCCACCCGCGCAGCGGCACGCATACGGTGTGCCGCCGTACTGAAACACGCCTATTGTGTTGCGCGCCGCACGGGCGGATTGTTTCGTATGTTAGCCGCCGCAGTCCATGTGCTAGTAGGCTATCATTGCTATAAAAAGGGTTGATGTCATGCAATATGTAGATCCTTCAAATTGGAATCAAATGGCACAGTTTCAATAAGACACGAACAGGTATGGCTACGATATCTCCATACTCGAGTTCTACCACCTTCGAAATGTTCTATGGCGGGACGATATGTTCTGAGACGAGAAATGGTGACGAATGCGTTGTACGTTTTGCAGTTTACACGTAAAGTAACATTAGATCGACTTTCAAGCATTAAAAGTATAATTTAATGTATGTAGTAAATGTCTGTTATAATCGATTTAAAATTTTCCAACGCATTCGCTAGATAATTACTTTATCGTTCTTAAGACGCAATTGGAGGAGGAGTGGAGTAGTGAATTATGTTTTTCTTTGTTTGAGTATAATGTTGTAACATGTTAATTGATTATGTACCTCATTTGTTTATTTATATATTACGTTGGAGTCCAATGATAAATATATACTACTATGTACTATGATAAACATAGATTTTTTTAGCATATAAGTAGCAGATGAGCACGCAGTCCGCCTTATGGTAACGGTCTACCACCCATAGACACCTAACAACACCAATAGGACTGAAGTCCTACTTGAGCCCGCCCACATACACCTAACTACCCCTGGGGACTAAATTGATACGTTTCGATTTTAACACATTTTAAATCAGAGCAGGGCAGCGTTTAACACTGTTATGCAGCAACAGGTGTGGCCTGGAGTGGCAGGTGTCTCCAGAGTGGAACCATGGTGGGCTCTATCTTCCTTAAAATTCCTGTTCACGAATATGGGTCTGTGCCCACATGAACTTCATGCAATATCAGCAAGTGATAGTATTCGATAAAGTATCGCAATAAAATTTGGTCATATCACATTTTTATTCGAATGTGACGTGCGCCAATATATTAATTGTACGAATCATGTTTATCGATGTTGAGACGAGGGCATTGACGATAATTAACATAATTATTGTTAGTACAGTATTGTAATGGTAATTTCATTCAAATGGTGCGTGCGATGCTATCGGTGGGGTGTTTACGCTAAAAGAGGCAATGTGAGCGTGTTTTTTATATAAAAGATTATTAAATGAGCGTACAAGCCACCTGATGTTAAGTGGTCCCTGCAGCCCATGGACACCCACATCAAACCTCAGTACACATGGCTAAGGTCCCATTTGAGGACATGGTGCGTAGACATTCCTGCATATTCCTGAGGACTAAGATGGTCGCCTCCAAATTATATCGGACAATCACAAAAAGATTAATTCATTTTTATTTTTTGATAACGATGATGGTAATGCTGATGATGATGATGTAGATATTATTTCAATTGTATCTTTCAACAGTACATTTACAAATTTATGAACAAATAATAATATCGAATATATTATTATTTCATACCTATGAATGAAATTATCTATATAATAAGTTGAAAAGAGGTATTTTAAGCATTAAAGCTAGGTAAAATGAATGTTAAGTGTACGGCACGCTCTCAATGATTATATGAACATGTAACTATATGTACGAGGTATGATGAATTCAAATTGCATGTCAAGTTGCAATTCCTGTTATAGAAAAAGGTACGTAGTGACGGAAAAATGCGGCTCTATCATCACACGATCTTATCTCGCGTTTTGCGAAATGTATGTTTCTTTATAAAGTCATTGTGCACAGACCTTAACGTGCATAATATATGTTTATAATTATTTTGTACGTTACACATTCATAAATTATAGTATACTTAAAAAAGTCGATGGGAATAGTCTTAAGATTTTTTACATTAAACTAAGATTAATCATAAGTGTACTTAGTATTATATTATAATTATTTAATAGTATTTCATAATACCTGTTCAGTACAGATTAAAAAAACGGTTCTTCCAAACTAGCAGTGCCAAATAATAACACCTACCTACACAATAAAGTTCATTTAAACAAAGATGTATTTCTCGTTAATAAAAATATATCGTTTTATCATAAACGCTCAACAGCAGTGCCTGAGCTATATGATGTTTTGTCTTTTTCTGTCATAATATTTCGAATGCTAAAGGACAACAAGACAAACCGCATAATATTAAAGAGGTAGATTTGTAGTTGCATAATATTTTACTTAATCACCATACTGTAAGGTTTTGCTTAGCCGATTTTTAGCTTAGAATTTGACATTGATTAGCTTCGATATATTGCACCAATTAGCGATTAGTTGATAATTATGTAGGCGCTCGTTATGCGAAGTTAGTTGTCAATTTTACCACTAATTATATTGGCTGACGGGAAATGACTGATGGAATTACGAAAGTATTAATCAATCATCCCACACCTCAGTTTTGATGGTAGCCGTCAGCCAGATAGATAACGCAGGCTTTTTTCCCGAATACCGATTGCCCCTGAATATTTGAGTTCACTCCACTATGTTATTATTAAGATCTGTCAGGTTGTTTGTGTAATTTTGATTGCATTCCAACACTTTTGTTGTCTGTGATTGTTACAATTTAACTATGCTTGCATGCGCGTTCGTGTCTAAGGGTCATGACTCACGGCAATTTTTAGCGGCAATGCGGCGTAAAATATTCTCGATACAGTTGAAATACCCACGGCCTCGCTACTGTCGCCATACAGAATTGATTCGGCCGCGATGCGGAATCTATGCCGGTACGATATAGATCGTATCGCGTCAATATTGTCGTTCAACCCAACAGTATAGTTGTCGTGTGCCTATGGTCGCGGCTGACTTCTTTTCGCTCAATGTCGCTTATAATGTCGTACGTTTGCATCGATGCTTTATCAAAGGATATACGCAGGATAAGAAGGTGGTAGAAGCTGTCATGGATCGATTCCTTCTATTCTATTTCTGTTTCATAACACCAGCGTTAAATACTGTTGTGTTCTGGTTTGAAGAGTGGGATAAGGGAGATACAGTTGAACGAGTTACCAATGATAGAATTACATTAGTTTTCAAGGATAGCGATGCGTCTATGGCTGACCTCAGGCGGAACTTTAATAATATTTAGGGTTGATATCAGATGTCTATAAACGGTGGTGACCACTAACCATCAATAAAGCAATACGTGCCATTGCCATGAAAAGTTGCCGTGTGCTATGACCCTAGTAGACACCTTACAGGTTGATAATATCAAATGTATTCCGTAACCAATAATGTGTGATTTTTATTAAAAAAATTTTTTTAATTAGGCTATATTATAGATTTGTTATATGGTGTCTTATAGTGTCCCATTCAATCAATGACCATGATGAGAAATAGATTGGATTGCCGCTATAGGAACCATTCTGGATGGGTTCAAATAGAAAAAAATAAAAGTTGAAATGTTATTGGAAAATTTCATACTCTTATTGTTATTATATATAATACTAAATTCATTACAACGACATTAACAATTATCAGTCTATTAATCAATTAAAAATCACATTATGATGTAACTTAGAATATTATATTGGTAGTATTAGAACACTGCGCTAGTGTAGTTAATAGTATTAGTATTTATTTACATTTCTTAATTAGAATTTGAAGTTTTGACACGATCTACAATGGCCGCGAAACGTAAATATACATTGTAGTCCGTTTTTTATATCTGTCTTATTTATTCTAATGTTTTGAGATTATACTCGTAATGGTATTGGTTTACGGGATAATTTCTCGCTTAAGCGTTTATCAATCTCCGAATAACTGTTAACATTAGATACAAGTAGAGAAAATGTGTGAAGTCCACGTCAAACTTTATGACCGCTTCGAATATTCAGCGAGTTGAGCTGCCGGCTTTCTAGCGTGCCCCACTGCACTCGCGGACTTGCGTGGTATATACGTATATTACTGAAATGCGGCAATATTCGAACGCCCGTGGTTTGGTGAACTTGGTACTAATAAATACTCAGTATTTATAAACGTGGACAAAGATGCGGGCAAATGGCTCACTTTTCTGATAAACGTAATAAAATTCCTAATACCTAATAGAAAATTTCTTTCTGCAATAAATAATACAAAGGCTAACTTCTTTTAGAACGTTTTTATAAATGTGCCGATAAATCGCATGTAATAATGTTCCCTTGATCTGTACGCGAGTTAGCTCGCGACAGTACTTTTATAAGGCACGTGGTACTTATCGATCCTTTGGCGAGGGTATTAATTTCACCCACAAAATATATTCTCAAACCAGATGAGTTGTGGGATCGATTGAGTTAATTGCGATACGGGCGTGCACTAATGTTACGCCAACAAAACCGTGGCAGTACTCATCGATGGATCATAATTATGTAAGTGTCCATCAGGCTTTGTTCCCTTTACGTAAAAATAAACAAGAATAGCGTTATGCTTTAATCTTAATCTAATTTAAATATGGAAAATGTTATTATTAGTATT
>DWKL01000331.1:0-20090 GCA_018249415.1 Phareas burnsi | reverse complement strand
AATGCGAATTGATGAAAATACTTCCTTGCACCATGGAGCGATCCCCACCTCTCTGCTCTAATACGGATTGGTGGAAAAACGGGTTATTGGTCAACCAGTGTCGGATGTTTTCAAAGCGCCCACAAGGCCTACGATGACATTTAACGATTCCTATTCAGTCAAGAACTTTAACTTGACCACTAGCGGTCCACCCATCGACGACGTTCTTAACTTTCTGGGTCGATTACTATCTACGCAAGCCGCAGGGCTACGCGCGCTTCAGTAATCTAGGTAGTAATATTAGGTAATATTACTCAGACTATTATCATTCAAATTATTATTAAAAACTCATTATTTAAAAGTGCACACAGGTGTGGGCAAATTATTAATAATCTTGATACATAAGCGGATCTGGATAATTTTATCCTACATTTATCTATTCTAAGTATGACATATAACATTAATAACTTTTAGCCTGCGGCTTTGCCCGTCTTGCCATAAATAATTGATAGGTGTGTGGGTAGGTTGATAGGTGGTAGAACTATACTTCGTCTGGAGAGGTACTATCGAAGCCCCCTTAATCCGCCGTGAAGCAATTCTTGTTTCGATTGATTAGATCCGATCTTGCGGTCCCGGCACATTTACAGTGAGGTGACGCTTTTAGTCCCAAGCGTAGCGACGCATCGACATACGACCACAGATAGAACTTCAACTTTGTTTGAAATTTGATGTGAGTGTCCGTGGGCTGCAGTGATCACTTAACATCAGATGACCTGCATACTCGTTTGCTACTCTCCTCATATAAAAAAAAGTTAATTAAAACATATGGTACATATCGTATTGCAAATTGCCACTCAGATAATTTTCTACCTCTTAACTTAGTAACTGTTATTCAACAACATAGCAGCAATAATATAGCGTTTTACCAGTAGGCAATCATTAGTTTAGGAAATGTGACGCATCTACCTCAGATATGGCTTCAACGTGTTTGAAGTTAGATACGGGTGCCCATGGACTACAGTGACCACTTAACATCAGATGCCCTGAAAGCTTGTTTGCTACTCTTCAGTTATAAAAGAAATGCTTACAAAGAAGTAATCAAAAGAGTGAAATAATAATCGAAAGACTAAGATTAGTTAGGCACTATTACAAAGAGATTCGAAGAAGCTCATTGATGTAACTAAAATTACGGTAAGAGAAAAAGGACGTACAGAGGCCGCGATTGTTTTAAATATAACGATAAATATAAAGAAAAAACTTATTCACATACATTGAAAATTGTGCTATTGGTAAAAATAATGAGATGCCGATTAAAACTGAGCAATAAACTTTAATTGCAGTTAAAACATCGCCCTCGGGTAGATATGGTTTCAATCCTATTTGAAGTTGATTAAAGATGTCCATAAGTGACAGTGACCACTTTCCGTTTATCGACTGTACGCTTGTTTGCTATTTCTAAGTGGTAGAAAAATATAGTATTCCCAATTTATAAACTGTATGTAAATTGTAACTATATATTTTTTCCAAAAAAAATTGATTCGTAAATATTTTTCGATAACAAAGAAAATAAATTATCTTAATCTTTGTTAATTAGATAAATTATTATAAGGTATGCGTAATTCCTGCACCTGCAGAATTTTTTTATGCTACACCTAATCCTTAGCGGCGGATCAGGTATATAAAAAAATCTGTTAACATCCAGGTGTTTAATTATCAGTCCCCAGTGACTGATTAGCAGGACTGTAGATAAAAAATCGTTTAAATATCGATGTCTTTCAAGCCTCATCATCAGTTCCCTGGTATAGTCGAGGTCTAAGGAAAAAAATGTACATGTTTGTATTATTCGCCGCCTTCCTGGCTGTCGCTCAAGCTAACACTAACGTGCAGAGATGTAAGTAAAAATCATCATCGTTAAATCCATACCGGTAAGGAGTGATAGCCTAGTGGTTAAGATTCTGGCCTCTCACACTAGGGGTCCGGGATCCGAACCCCGCACGCAACTTTGATTTTTCGAAGCTATGTGCGTATTAGAAAATAATTGTCAGTTGCTTTAACGGTGAAGGAAAATATCGTGAGAAACCTACACATCTGAGAGTTCTCTGTAAAGTTCTCGAAGGTGTCTGAAGTTTACCAATCCACACTTGGTCAGCGTGGTGGACTATGACCTAACCTTTCTCATTCTGAGAGGATACCCGTGCCCAGTAGTGGGACAATAGGTAGATGTTGATGATGATGAATCCAGTACTATCCTACCGCTAGGCCACCAAGTCTCCCCTCAGAATGAGAATGGTTAGATCATAATCCACGACACTGGACAAATACGGATTGGTATACTCCACACAAATTTGAAAACTTTACTGAACTCCCAGACATTTAGGTTTTCTCACTACGTTTTCCTCCACCGTTAAAACAAGTAATAATTCATTCCTGGATTCAAAATCCGAATCCCCATCGTGAGGGGTAAAATTTTACCATTAAGCTGACACTGTCTCCATCACATAAAAACAATATTCTACCGTGTTGTATATCAATACAATTCTGAAATCGACATATAGGTGTATATCTAAT
Source organism: Phareas burnsi (assembly GCA_018249415.1). Taxonomy (NCBI): domain Eukaryota; kingdom Metazoa; phylum Arthropoda; class Insecta; order Lepidoptera; family Hesperiidae; genus Phareas; species Phareas burnsi. The sequence continues at coordinate 17,543 of DWKL01000331.1, read as the reverse complement.
TCATAATTAACCCATTACTGTATCTCTACTGGACATAGATATCAGCATGAGGTATACTTAATCCAAATGCGTGTTAGTAGACTGAGAATATTATAGGGCCTTTTCAGGATCACTTCACTCATACCTAGTACGCGGCAAACTTTATGACCTTTCTGAACAATTTGCGAGTCTGAGCTTGTCTTAATAAAGAATGTAATCGGAAATGGCAACTATCGTATTTGAATCTCGTTTACATATTATAGAAGACGAGCGAGAAGCGAACAAAAATACCGCCATTTCGAATTCCAATACATATGTTGAACATGTCCGTTCTCGGCTCGCTGAGATCGTGCATGTTCGAGTTCATTATCTTGAACAGTCATCGAATTTGGCGCGGTCTGTACAATATTTTGGTACAATAATGCAAAAGCATTCAATAATGACTGATTCTAATACGCGTATGGCATAAAAATTTGAGGTGCATGATTTGGACTCCATTTGTTTTAGGTCGTTACAACGCTGGTGACTTGCCGGCCAGCACTCGCATCGAAGGCTGCACCAACCCTCCATGTGATCTACCCCAACTTCAGAGTGCTGTTATCCACATGACTTTCATAGCTCGTAAGTAATAATAATAATTGTAAACCCTTTTTACACACATAGCTCAATACTAAGCCCGACCTAGATTGATGCAGGAGCCATGAGCGCAAAAAACGTGCGCAAACACCCAGACCACAAATGATAATGACACCCAGACAACAACAAGACTAAATTACTCTTCCTACACTCATAGCCACATAAGGATTAATTGTATCAAATTACCATGAAGACACACAAAGACAAATACACAAACACCCAGACCAGAAATCTAAATACATCATTTAGATGCCTGCCTCGAATCGAATTAGGAACCCTCTGCTTGTCAGACCCGTATGGATACCGCTGCACCACGCGGACCGTCAAATTCAAATTTAATATATTCAACATATCCCGGCCGAAAATAATAATTGTAATATAATTCGTATCTGTTAAGTTTTACTGTTTTATTCACATCAAATACATATTATGATAGAACACATATGTCTATTCCAAACGAGCGTTATAGCGCAACTATGTTATGGTTTGAAGAGTGTGGTTTGTTTTTTTTATGTTTGAAGAGTAGTGAATAAGCATGCAGGCACCTGATTAAAACGCCACTGCAGCTCATTGCCATCCACATCTAACCTCTAACTGGACTGAAACGGTATCTGATGTCGTACATAGATGCATCATTATTCCTGAAGACTAAAATAGTTGTCTCGCTGTAAGTGTATCCGAACAAGAATTGATCCACGGCGTATTATTATAAGAGCGGCGGTACTTCCCCGGATGAACTTCGCAAGCGCATGTGTAATTGACTTAAGATCGAATACCTGTTTTGTATGGAGTTAATTACAAATGTCTATGGACAACAGTGTCCACTTATCATCAGGGTTCACTTATCATTAGGATTACTCTCAAGGTGTTCTAAAAGTGGCAACCATTTTACGACCATGATTTAAACGCTCTGACGTGTTTCCGAGGCTACTATTTATATAAAACTCCGTCTTTCAGCGCGCAGACTCGACAACTTACGCACACTGGCCACTGCCTACTTGAACATGGGCTCGGTGGTAATCCCCGTGCCCTACGACATGGGCGCGGCCGCTTTCACCTGCAACTTCCTAACCAACACCAGGTGTCCAGTCAACCAAGGTGCTGTCGTCACTTACACACTGAATGTGATGATTGAGGCATTCTTCCCGCTCGTAAGTATCATCAAGTTAAATTTATAACGAAGTATTAGAAGCTTCAAATACGCGGACCACCATAGACTATAGTGACCATTTAAGATCAGGTGGCCTGCACCTCGTTTGCTACTCTTCAAACATAAAAAAAACCTCATACGATTTAAAAAACACTTAACATCGAATTTGAAAAAAAAATTTTTTCAAACAAACTTTATAATAAATAATGGGGTAAAAAATATAACGCCATTTGTAAACTTCAGTTCACTCACCTTTGATAAGAGCGGCAACAGCGCATTGTCGTGACGTAAAATCTTTTGCTGCCATCATTGCTGAATTCGTAAATACCCACTTGGTCTCTCATTTATTAAATACTTACACAACTAACGTAACTAATAAAATTTTAAGATTTTCAATATGTCCACCACTAACTCGAATGCACAAGTCATAACGTGTCAAGGTATTGTTTCTCACATGTGTAACTCCTTACACTGTTAGCAGCAATTTTTTTTAATTTTTCGAATGATCTGGTAATTCTATTTTTTAAATTCTCTACTGACGCAACATCCGTGGCATACACATCATTTTTAATGTAACCCCACAAAAAAAGTCCATAGGTGTGAGGTCCGGTGACCTCCTCGCTGGCCAACGCGTTAGTCCAAAACGGCCAACCTATTGCTGACTAAACATCTCACTCAAACGCGCTTTTCGTTCCTATTCCTAATTCGCAAGCACTAAGTAGGTAGGTACCTAGATACCTTAAACCACACCACACCACTGAATAAGCGTCTTATTTCGTGTAATCACTTCACCAAACCACCAGGCTTATGTGTCCAGTCACTGTTAAAATAGGCGTCCAATATCGCACAATTATTTACACTTGAAACTTTAATAAAAAAATTGAAAACAAAAATAATGGCGGCGCGGCGGTGCCGGCACGTCTCGGTACTGTTCAAAGGCAAGCGATAACCTTACGCGATCAATCGATGCGGCCGACTGATCTATTTAGTTTGTTTTCAAACATTAATGCAAACCGAAAGAAAATAGAAATAGCACTTCCTGGTGTTGTCTCTTTCACACATACTAAATTTTTGTTGAATGAATGCAATGGATGATGTCAAAAATTTCACACGCAGTGTGATCCTTATGTCGTAACAATAATAAGGTACAATATGCATTTACTTAATTTGATGAACTTGCAACATTGTAGTTTTATTACGTCTCGATTTATAAATTTTCTGCGATGGACTAATATGTATAAAGCATGTAGAAAATTTGAAAAATGAAAAAAACATCCTGTGCCTAAAGTATTTAAGATATTTGATTGAAAATTTGTTTGGAGACTTGGGAAATGGATAGGTACATGTGGTTAAATTTATTGTCGTATGATAGTGTCCACCCTGTATACAATAAACATTTATTGTATTGTATTCAGGTTTCCCCACCATTATTATCAATCTCTAATGCGCACGTAACTTCCAAATGCGGGCGTGTCCGTCATGATAATACACTTGGCGATCACTGATATACTAAAAAAAGCTGTTGCTATCGTGATCGTGCTCGCGTAGTGCGCACGATGTTAATTAGTAATTCATTTACTCAATAAAAATAAAACGTGTTTCAATTAACATTACTATCATAATCTGATTTCTCGGACGAGATATTTATTAAACGCTTATCGTTCATCTCCGGCGGCGGCGGCGCAAGCCAGGTTACGTCGCCACTTCACTTGTATGAGTTACGCTCACTTGAAAATGCTTTCCAATTTCAGATGCGATGGTTTAATCTCGCCGCTCGCTTGACGCGCGCAACACGTTTTCTTGAAAACAATTTTCTTTCTATTTATAGCTTCGGGCCTTAACTCGCGTTTACACAGCCTCCGCTCTCAAAAGAGTGAACGATAATTTTCATTGAGAACAATAAAGTTTTCACAAAATGGTTGGAATGAATAATAATTATTTTGATTAAGTCGTTCGCTCTGATAATTTATGAGAATAAATTGTGAAAATATATTAAGATCGCGAGAAATCAGCGGAGCCTTGCGTAAATATTGAGGGTTCATCTTCATTATTTCAGTACTTACATTTTGTTGTTTCATCCGGAATATGACTCCGTTTTGATAACTGTTTTGAATCTTAAAACTTGAATAATGCTTCATCTATCTTAAAACACCCACACTTACAATAACGCTATTTCTTATATTGAATTCAATGTTAAAAATAACTATGCAATAATAGCTACCGCGTTATCTTGATAGAATTTTAAATGAAGTTATCTTTAAAATCCATTGTAGTTTTTATACTAATTAATTACGTAACAACAATTAATTCATTGTTTTATTATTATTCACGGTTTATAAACTGTGTTTAATTGCAATTATTTGTAGTTTTGGTTTAATTGTGTTTATAATTATAATAGCGACGATGGTTAGCCGATTCTTTAACTAGAAGCGTAAACTGTGAGGGGGTTCTGGCTTTATAAATGGTTACTTTGTTGATAAGGAAATGTTTAGGTAAAAGACTGTGTCCTTATAATACCAAGGCGGGTGGTCGATGGTCACGACCCGGATAATACAGTGATAAACAAACTCGTCATGCAAATTATACATCATATATTAGTTGTATGTTTTATTAATTTATATAGTAATTTTTTTACAAGTAAATATACAAATAAACAATACAAATACGAGAAATAAATTGAAATCAATAAAAATGGTACTAAAACACTTTATAAACGTCTTGGCTCGTGTCTGACAAAAATAAATGGAATGATAGGTATATCACGTGACATAAAGTAGTGTGTTATATATTCAGTGCACTGTCGTCACAAATATTTCCTACACGCGTTCTGTATTGTAACGGGCTCCTTATATTGTCGAAGAAATGGTGTCGCGCCTTTGTAGCGCATAAATAACATAAGGCTCGACTCGCCGGCCGGCCCGCGCGCCGCTGCTCGCCGTCGCACTGCACGGGCGCATCGTCAGCTTCGCGACTTTGTGGATTTGCATAACGTTGCCGATGCGGGAGAGAGGGTGTGACAGTGTGAAAACGATTTACAAATATTTAATATTTGGTGTGAAAACTTTTGAAAATACTTTGAGGTGTGTGGTGTTATCACAGCTCGATCTAAGAGAGGGGGGATGGGGGGTCATACCGGAAAATTATCCAGAGCGGCAAAAATTAAGGGCGGCAAAACAGATGCGGTTGCCCGAAAAGAAAAATTATAAAAATACAGTGTTGAATCCTGTGGGTAAAACAGTTAAGTATGGGATACATGTTATCATAACTTGTAAGGTGTCATTTTTAAGCGCTGCAAAAATTACTTTTGCCCGCAGCGGCGAAATTACTAGTTCGAGGCCTGGGCATTATCACCAATGATGAAATCTTTAATAGTAGTTAAATGGATAAAATAAAATATTATATGGAACGCTATAAACGTGCTAGCGCAGGGAGAACGCCACGTAAGGTAATATTAAGCACGGCGTCCTGCATAAATATAGCTACGTTACCAACCGACCGACTCGCTCAATGCAGCTGGTAGATAAATCGTCCGCTCCGCGTTTATCCATTTACATGACGTTGCGCCGTATAAAGCTGTCAGATGTTATGGAGACGGATTTTTAACACACTCTTATTTAATTTTGAAACACCGTAAAGGAATTTCATCCATCATCAGCCCCTGTTAGTCCATTGCTAGACATAGGCCTCCAAGTGCAGAGGTTTTACTGTAGTCATTGCCACTAGCTGTCCGTGTTGGCGACTGCAGAAGATGAATAACTGGATCCTGTCACCCATTTCCTGGATTTAATCTCTTCGTTGCCGCTACGATATGCTCGCGCAGAATATTGTTTTGCAACAACAGTTTCCTAATTCTTCTCTACAGCAGAACTCCTTTCGAGACTGCGGCAGGCAACAGAAAATTCAATGCATGCGTTGACTTTGGACCGAAGCAAAGGCGTGTGACGTCAAAATTCATACTACTCGATTATCAATATTTTACTTAATATGTACCTATTAATAACATCCTAATAACAGTCAGAAGCAGTAACAGTTAAACCCTTAAATAAACACGTTTGACAGGTCCGAGACAGTAGATTATGGCGGAGGCCCCATCCCACATCAACTTTGGCACTTCCCTAAGCTTTGAAGGAACGTGACAATCGTTGTAAGCTCTTGAATATCTAAGTTGGCCACAGTCTGAGGGTCAAGTGATATGGACTCATTGATTTATAAGCGTAATTTATGTATACCACTTAAAAGTTGTTTATGAGTTTGTACATCTGATCTCTCCTCTCTTATCATTATTCTTTATATTTGCCCACTCTTCTAATAATTACCTACAGTTGTTTAATATTTCTTTAGGAATTTCACTCTCTCTTATCCTCCACTATCACCTACCATTTGTTTACGAAGGGCCAGCGGAGCAATTTTATATTAAGCGACACATAGGCGGAACTTAGCGGACAAAGGATATTCTTCACCGTTAAAGTAAGTGATATACCTGGATATAACACTCATGGTTTCGAAACATTCATCGTCAGCTTCTTTCTTAAACGTATATTTCCAGGGTTGATAGACTGGACTGGAGTTTCATAACTTTGTACATCGGTTAAGATCTACACAAGCTGCAGGACTACGCACGCAATAACACAGGTAATACTCCGGTCCACTTCATTCCTTTGAACGGAATGATTTCTTGTTATCATTTATCATTATTTACTGTAAGTAAAGAAAGGTTGCAAAAATAATATTTGATGCAAAGCCTCGCCTCGCCCTAAGCTACTAAATTCTGTTCCGCGTCACGCCCTTCTGTGGAAGAGCGGTTAAATGCCAAGACGTGACACTCATTGAGACAGGCTTCTGAATATTTGAATGAGCTAAAGTTTACCCTACTGTAGGGAATGTTCGTGTACAGATATTGAAATTACTTGAAATGATTTGAAGCTTCAGAATATTTTATGTGACGTGGAAGGCTGCAGCACAACTGATATCATGCACCTTAGTAAGCGTAGGTATTTCGTTACTTCTACCTGTAGCCCTGTACGAGGTGGAGGTTGCCTGTAATGTCTCGGTTACAGTAACTACTCACCTTGCTGATTCTGTTAAAAGCTGCCCCATGTGTAACAGGTGATGACATTGTAAAAACTTTTAAATTATTGCTTTCCTTCGGCCGCTTCTCCTTGTTCGTCTGACATCTAAATACGTTTCACTTGTAGTCGAATTTATTAAGCATTTTTATTAAGATTAATTACATATTCTAATGTAAACTTATGCTGCCAATAAAAGCCCAGGAAATCTCTTCCTAAATTTAGTAGCGAATCCTCTGAGATGGATTCTCTGCTTCGCGTGCATTATAGACCTGGTCACCTGCCGGGTGCATCCTCTATTCTAGACGTGTGAATAACTCATGTGCGTAGCATAAAGTCGGAAGCTCCGTTCGTTTGTAGTTCGCTTAAATATTTACTGCATGGGGGAGGGATGGGCCACACTAGGCAATCCTTTGGAGAAACTTATGCAACTAGTGAAATTATATGCTTAATCTATTTTATCATAAGATGTCTTTAATAAATAACGTTTTCTGTACTCATAACAACAGGATACCCGGAGTCATGGGTGCCGAGTATAGTAGCACTCAAGTCCAGAATGATACTTAAATGTATTATTCATCTATCTGGCCGAGGATCGAACCAGGATCCCTCTGAGTGGCAGACTGTTTTGATCACGGCTGCGTCACGCGAGTTGTCCCTGCTGTCTTTTTCTCTAGAATAAAAGTAACAAATGAACATGTAGTCATGAGTCTGATGGTACGTGGTTACTGATACCCATGGACATCGATAGGTAATCAAAACCAATTTATTTTATACGAGAAGAACCCCAAACAAACCCAGCTCAACTATGGACACCCAGCTCCAATCTCAAATAGGGCTGATCTCCTATCTGAAGTCGTACTTTTTGTGCGTACTTAAGTTCCTAAGGACTAAGATGGTCGCTTCACTAATACACGACAACCAAAGCTCTCCAATCGAAACACAAGAATTACTTTACGGTGGATTATTAGAAGAGCGGAGGTCCCTTCCTGGACAAACACTAGACCTACCACCTATTATCAATAGAATTGCTTTTCTACTTAAGGTCAACCACAGACACGTTGCAACCCCTGAGGTCTAACTTGGATCAACCCAAGTATTTTTCCCTTAAAACCAGAATCCGATAGCGTTTATACTGCTGTTATAATATAGAAATAAGAGAGGCGGCGGTGCCTCCGGAGTCTAACCACAAATGACTCTATTGCCTTCGAAAGTAAAAAAAATGCAGTCAATTTACATTATGTAACAGATATCTCGGATATTCGAGCTAACATATCCCTAAATAATCCATGCGGCTGCCTCAACTTGGGTGTTGGTGCGACTTTAATATTTACCGCGCACGGACGGACATACAATCTGGAACTTATGTAAGTAGACGCTGTCGACAAGCACTTGGTTGTGGCTCGTGGTTTTGGATTATTAATTTGCCCTACATAATGCTAAATTCATTTGTATTCTAGTCACGAGACTGTTATTCCAACTACACTTGTATGTCTACACACAATATATTTACTTTAACTTTTTTTATATATAGCTTAGCTTGGAGTCCACCCGATGGCAAGTGGGCACTGCTGCCAATAGAAATCCGCAATCAACCCCAAATAAGATTAAAATGTTACATGGGACCGGCCACAGACTCTGTTGGAATATCTCCGTTACAGAACAGCAGCATTTCCCCGCGGTGTGAATACGGCAGAAATAGACGAGTCGGTGGTACCTCCGGGATCGAACCACGAAGCGGTCCAGAATCTTTACATCTATTAATCATTTTTGCATAATATTATTCGATAAAACTGGTTGCTGCGTATATTTTATACTGATACATTTAAAGTTATAATTCCTAATCTGTGTGACTAAAATTAAAACTTAATTATACAATAATTATATTATAAATTATTATTATACTAATAACACATCGATATTTATGTAAGTATACAATTCATGCAGATGGTAGAATTATAGTTCGACCGGGGAGGTACTCATAATCCGCTGTGAAGCAATTTTCGTGTCTCGGTTGGAAAGATTGTGCGTTCAGCACTTACAAACGAAACGGCCGTCTCGTCCTCTGGAGTAGTGACGCATCTACGCACGATGTCAGGCTGGACTTCAGTCCCGTTTGATGTTAGATGCAATGATCACATACCACCAGGTGGCCTGCACCCTCGTTTACTCTTCTCGCATAAAACATGAAAAAAGTACATTTTCATGAAAAAATTAACAATAGGAATAATTATAATCACAGGTAATGTCGCCAGCGGTTTGGGAACTCATCCTAAGCTCAGCCATTTTAAATAAGCTTTTTATATTATTGATTTTTTCATACTCTATATTTAATATTGTTTATATTTAATTGTGATAAAAAACTTTTAACGATAACAACAAAGATCACAATAAAAAAATATTAAAACATCAAAACTTTTTTGGAATAATCTGCACAATGAAGCCGCCACTCGCCATATAGCGCCACATATGAGCGTTTTGGTGCAACGAGCGGCGGACGGTCCTCGCGCGCCAGTCCGCTGCTACGACTCCCGCGTGTGAACTTTTTATTGCCCGATATCTCCGCACAATTCAGACAACATATTTGTATTTTTTATAACATAATAGTGGTAAACGAGCATAACACAGTTCACCAAATGGTGAGTGGTCCGTTACTGTAATCAACACTAAATAGAATCTATGTCTCACCTAAGGTCGGTCACCAATGCATCGCTATTCCTGAGGTTTACCACACCCTTCAAACTAGAGCACACCGGTGTTTATACAGTTGCTATAAAGCAGAAATACGAGTGGCGGAGGTGCATCCGATATCGACCGATGCACGTTTGAACCGTCTACAAAAATTTCGGATATAATTGAAGTTTGATAAATAAATTATTGCTAACTAATAACACATAAATTATGTTGTTTACAAGATCAATTTCTAAAACAATAAAGTCACTAATTGACTGTAAATCTATTTGCTTAAATTTCGAAAGAATTATTTAATTCTAAGAATTACATTAATTCAAAGGGTAAAAAGTACATGCCTTGGACCCAGAACTCCAGATCTATAATTCTAAGCACTGGGCCATCGGTGTTCAAAATGTAAAAATGTCATATTTTTTCGGAAAGAAATAACGTTAGAGTTTCTGTGGAAAAACATATGTAAAATATGTTTTGGAATGTCTGCACAATGAAGGCGCTATACAGCTCCACGGGCGAGAGTTTTATTTTAGCGAGCGGCGGAGAGTCCCCGGCGCTGCTCGACGCGACACCCGCGGACCAACTGTTTTGTAGCTGAAATCTGTCCGTGGAATATCTCGTAGTTTTGGATATGTTTGAAATAAAATAAATAAATTATTTTTACTATCACTACCACCAAAGGCACTCTACAACTGTAAAAATGTCTCCAAATTACGATACATCTGCGCCCTAATTTTAAAGTTTCCTATATTATTAAACATCTGTACATTTCCTGCTTATTTGTTTGTACTCAAACGGGATTTATATATATTTTACAATATTTCAACCCAAAACTCAAATTGTTAGTCTACTTGCGTTACAAATACAGTTGTATGGATATTTACGAGTCCGTGAGTTTCATTTCGATAAATATGTTTAAATGTCGTTTCGTTTTCAAAATCTTGTATCGCCGTTTAATGGATACAAATAAGACTATCTTATTTATACGAACGCATACAATATAAATTAGATATATAGGTTAATATACATATTTTTAATTAGTATATATATTAATTCATATTTTGTATTTCAAAAAGTATGGACTAGTGCATTAGTGGATGAGCGAGGGAGGCCCTTCATGCAGGGCTTCTGCTCGCTTTAACATCGGTTACAGTTGCCTACAGAAACTGACCGCTTAACCCCGGGCGGGCGGCGCGCTGTGATAATATATTATTCTGTCACTGGCTTCGTACGCGTGTTTTATTAATTTCCGAACAAAACTGTTCGCTCACAAGCATCGCGCGTGAACTGAACATGGCCGCGTGACGCCGCCACCGGCGCTTCATCGTGATTGTTGACTGGAAAAAAACACGAAATTTTTGCTGTTATAGGCTTTGCAGATAAGGAATATTTTCCACATTTCTGTAATGATAGATTTTCATTGAAGGCAGGGAAACAATTCTGTCTCATAAAAGACTTAATAAATTATTATTATAACTTTCATTATAAGCTATTCGACTTTAGTAGAGATTCTCGGAAATGAACTTAAAACCAGAAGAGGCTAGCGACCTCTCCGAATTGATACATTTTGAATTGAATTAATTCCCAAAATAAACATGTAAGGAGCTGAACGTAAAACTAATATCATATTTACAAATAGGGATATAAGTAACCATACGACACTGTGACGGAAAATAAATCAGGAGGGCGGAGGAATAAAGAAAGCGAATCAGTAAAGGATTTTTTTCTGTTATAGAAAAAAGATTAGGCCAACAGATCAAAATGGTTTCAACCGATAGGTATTCCACCGACCTCCCTGAAGCATAATTCTCTCTCCTAAGCATTAGAATGGAACTAGAATAGGCATGTCTGTATGACCATATCTTTCAAACCAGAACACAGTGGCGCCACATCGCTGCTATAAGAAAGAAATCATTGCGACGGTGACGTTCTCGTTCGAAACACAGAAATATCTACAACTTTCGAGTAAAGTGTTCAGATTTAAGTGTTGGCAACACAATGGTTAAGTTGAGCAAATCTAAGTTCAACTATAAATTTCGTAAACAAGTCCGCTAAGCAACGCTACAGCGTCTCTCCTTCCTAATTCTGTTTGCGATCGGCTGTTTGCCGCAAACATTGCTAAGCGTTGAACAGTAACAAGTTGGACAAACAGGAGCTGGTAGTTACGATGAACATAAACATAAATACGTAAGGATTATAATTGTATTGTTCTCCCCGAAACCATCCTTACAAGTACAAAAACATTACTTATGTAACTTTTTTTTTAAATAGAGCCCATGACACGTGACAAGTATAATAATATATGTGATAGATACTAACGGTCATGAGGATATGTAATCCATCTTAAGTATCAATGCTACTCATGGACATTTGCGACCAGCTTCGTATAGAACAGAAATCGAACCTGCAAGCAATCATAGATGCGTTGCAAAAACTGGAAATCAAAGCGGCTCTTAAAATTGTTTTGTTAATTTTAAAGCGTTTATATTGATAATTAATAAGATAATACTATCAGATTCAAGCAAAAAGCCATCCAGTTTGTCATGTCGACAGTTCATAATAATATAGGTATATGTAATTAGAAGCAATGCACAGGGCGGTCTCGAAGGCGCGTGCGGCGTGCGGACATACCGCAAGCAACCGGCCACAGAGCCACAAAACAGACCGAGTGGACCTTCAACACGAACGCAAAGATATCTGTATGAACATCGACTGTGGATAGCTATTGGTGCCGTGAGAAAATTCTCTCTGTTTAATAATTTATACTAACAAAATGTACACCGAAATATTGAAAAATAATATTATTACATTACCCTCGGCCAGGCAGACATTTAAATTATGAAATTAAAATTATGTTTTGGATCTGTGTATTTGTGTTCTCGTCTGTGTCCATGACCGCCAAGACACGAAGAATCCTAGCGAGAGGCCTGGACTGTACAAAGTGTTATGTATTCAATTAATTCAAACATTGGTTAGTTCAGTATTTCCTATTGCAGTATTGTATCTTTGTTGAAAAGATTTGGAGCACACTTCGCTGAAATCTGACAAGTGACCTAATACTAATCTACTGCATAAAGTTTGATTGTAAACCTGGTGAAAATCTTAACGATGACTAAATTTACAAAAAAAAATTGTCATAATGATTACTCAAACAAAAATAATAAAAAGGTTTAAAAAAATTCAAGGTCCGGTAACAAGCTAAGGCTTACCCCCCATAAAAATTACACCATTTCTATACATTGTTGGTGCTGCGTATCCAAGTACCGCTTGTTATTGGGTTGAGTGGTTGCGGCTGCACATTGGTGTGCAATTTACGGTTGCAACAACCGGACTGCGGATTGAAGATGGATGAAGCAGTTGCATTGCATTACGCGGTAACTTGAATAAATAAATAAATAAATAAATAAATTAGTGGACGTCACTGGTGATGCACAATTCTATAGTTGCTTGTAGAATTTTGAAATTATTCTACATTTCTTTTCGTACACCGTCACACGAAAATAACATGGTGAAGTTAGTCATTAAATAGTTTATTTGTATATTTTTTTAATATATTACAGAAACAATCGATTTTAGTTATACTATATGTTAATTCAATACATGTTTTGATTTTAATTATTGTATTTTGGCTTCGATGCTCTAATTGTTTGCGTTTATAAACCTACCTACCACTGAGAGATATAGGAAAAATAATGTGTCTGGCTGAAGGTTTATAAATAATGAAAATTATATTCCTGTTGTTGCGCCACGTCGTGTAGAGTACAACCACCACACAACCTGTGGTGATTGTATTCTAAATGTGCTTTTCACTGTGTACTATACGTACAATAACGCTGGTTCCAGTGTACCGCTCGCTCCACATCCGCCACTCAAATATAGTAAGGGTCGACACATCAATTATCGTGTGTCACTCAAAGTGACTGCAGAGCTGATAGAAAAATGACTGATATTTTAAATGTGATGTATAAGTACCTTTATTGGAACGCGTTTGATTGGATATGTATACACACATATTATGTGAAGTTCCAAATTAGTCCTTAGGCCTGGTGAAGTATCTGTTATCAACTTTAGAGAATACTCCTGACCTTTTGTTCTTGGGTTACAATGACTACTTATGATGATATAAAAAATTGTACATTTTTATTTGATGGATGGATCTGCCGACGAATTAAGACGTTTTGAAAAGGTAGCTCTCAGGTAAGAATTTTTCTGGGGATCTTTACATATGTCACACACACAGTGATAATTCGTTTTCAATAAAAACTTACTTCCGAACAGAGTTGCGACAGACCTCCGACAAACTGTACTGGTATAATGTTTGTCGGAGGTCTGTCGCAACCTTTCTTAAAATCGATTGATCTTAGACATTACAAGAAAATTTGCGGTATTTCTAAGATTTAATCTATTGTCTTTGTAGATACTATACTATACTAGAAAGTAAAAATCGTAGGCAATATTTTAACTTTATCGCTATGTAGATAAATCGCCGCGGAGCCGGCCGGCGGGCGCGGGCGACGCGTGCACTACTATGCGGGCCTTTACCCGAACACACTTTGTACCTAGTCTAAGGAAATAATATTATGCTGACTCGATTGATAGCTTAGAGGATATTTCATTGTTGACCTATCGGGACTAAGGTTTCTCGTCAAGTCTCACTACAAGCTTATCTAGAACATTTTATAGATAATTCTATGTGGTGTTTATCTGACTTGCAGCTGGTGTAAGCGCTGCTATGCTACGCCATGTTTGAAAGACTAAAGCAAAATAAAACCAAGAGGCATTATTTAAATGAACGATTTCGTCTAGGTCGATACCGAGTCCTACATCAAAACAATTCAGTTAATTTGAAATAAACAGGTTAGTTCTAATTAAAATTGAACAATATTTAACTTTACACTAACTAAGATTTGCTGAAAATTATTTTGTAACATCGACATTTCATACAATTTAATAATTCATCTTCAAAAGGGTAGGCAGTTTATTGGTACGGACATCTGTCGAAGCGCCCATTAATACAAAATATATCTGGCAATCCCTCTGTCCAGGCTCTCATTGTACGCTGACGGGTCTAATTAGTATAATCAAATATTTGTTCGGAACAAAAAGGTTCATTACGGTCCAGTCCTAACCAAATAAATAAATTATAATAGCAAACGTTTTGCAAACAAGCCGCGTACAAGGGAACAGATGAGTTTTTCTTATCGGTCCCGAAGTCAGGCAGCGCTAATGGTTACAAATGGAGAACTGTGCGTGGTGATGCAAATTGGGGTAAACTTAGCAGAAGACAGCCAGATTTGAGCCTATAACAAGTTTTGTTTGCCCTTGGTATCTGCTAGGGACGCTTCGGCACACATAACTTTATAATTTAATAAATAGTACATAATAGAAAAGGAAAGCGGTAAATATGTGTAAAGTTATAGTGTATGGTCGTTGATATGTGAGGAATTTCGAGCATGCCAAACGTTATAATTCTGATGCTCAAAATTTTCTACGCCAATGCCGTTCTACTCAGCTTGCTTTGCTAAACATCTATGACAGCTTATATTACTTTGAAGCAAACAAACTTATGTCATTTACCGTCGTCAGAAAAGATTGTTTTTTTCTCATTTTATAAATTAACTAATAAACATTCTCTATATGGGTAATCTCAATATGGGCATGCAAATAAGTCATGATTTATTCGTATATATTATATAAGAAATAAAGTTCATTATCGCTCACATTAGTATGAAGGAAAATATTATGAGAAAATGTATATGTCTATGCGTCCTCCACGATGTTATCAATAGTACGTTAAGTCTTCCAACCCGCTCTTGGCCAGCGTGGTGGCCCCTGGCCTTCTCATTCTGAGAAGAAATCTGTACCCACCATTGAGGGAGAATTTTTACATCTACAGATACGTTTATTGTTATGTTGGTTTGTAACGTAACTTGCAAGTGACGCAAAAGCAACCCACATATTACATCATTCCCGGATTCCCGGCAGCAGTGCGGTCCACTCCAGTCCCTTGCGGGCGATCGGAGCTAGAATTAATTAAATTTAGTTTCTAGTTGTAAGTCTTGCGAGCTGCGGTGTCACCCGATGGCCCCGACGACCCTCGACGTCCCCCGACGGCTCCCGAGGGCTGGCGTAGAATTCCAATGTCCAATGTACTGTCTGCCCAAGCTTGACCTTTTTCAGAAACATCTTAAATTAATCAGAACCGCTGTGCCGGTCAGTCTCGGCTCTGCATTCTTGGATAAGTTTGTTATTCTAATCATAGATATAGAGATTCATATTTTCTACGCCTTTGAGCCAGAGCGATTAACGACGGGCCAAAATCCGAAAAACAGCTGCTGCCAATTAAGAGCTGCTGCTGAGCTACGCTATTCCCAGCTCATTGACGTCATAGTGGCACCGGAGCAGTCACGTTAATAGGTCTCATAGCATATTATTGTTACAAGTGCGCTACTCTATAAACACACCCAATCAAAAATCCAGAAACCACAATCGTACAATATTCACAGACTCATTACGTCGGGAATAGACAGATCAGCGAGATTGACGCTCGTTGCTCGACTGGATGTACTGGATGTAATCCATCAGAGTGAATCTCTCGTTGTTGACTTCTCAATGTCATGATATATTAAGATCCCTTCACGGAAGAAGGTAGAAGGTGGCAGAACCCTTCGTGGTTGAACTCTGGAGGCACCACCGCCGAACTTGTCTCTGCCTTATAAGCAACATATGATACTACTGGGCTCTAATTAAGAAACGAAAGTGACCAGAAGACACTTCTACGGCAACAACGACTTGCAGTCGAGCTCAGATAGACCTTCAATCTCATTTAGGTTTGATTACAAATGTCCGTGGGTGCCAGTGACCACCACCAAGTGTACATCACGCTCGTTTGGTACATCTACACTGTAAAACAACTTGTTACCACTTCATGTCCATGATAGCTATGACCTAATAGCTGTAATAATATATTATCATGTATACCGAAAATCTCATTTCGGCACGGGTCGCACAAACGCCTCTTTCTATTCAACCCATCGCATTTTTTATAAAACAAGTTCTTTATACCTATAAAAATGTAATAGTAACTAATTATTTGACTGTATCACACGCCACATCCGCCGGCCGCCCGCGGCTCGACGCGGTGAATGCGCTCATTACCGATCCCCGATACTCGGAGAAACGTAATTACGTTGACAATTTGCTATTCAGATTACTCGTGGATCACGTTAGCCGGTGTTCTAGCGGTGATCGCACATTGTTGCTGTGACATGTTTTTAGTTTGGAATTAACAAGCAAATCATAAATGTGAACAAAAATTGTTTATTTATTAAACAAATTTTGTTCACATTTATGATTTGCTATGATGTCTACCGATAAATATATCGCCATACACATTGTTATATATGGATTCAATAAGCAACGCTCTCTCCATTTGCTCGAGTAATGTTGTGACTAAAATAACTATATAGCTTGGTGTGTTGGTGTATGATCTAGAGCAGCCAGCCGACTGGCCGGCTAGAGAATGTATTTTTCTTTAAGGGAGAAGAAAATTTACGTTGATAGTTTATTTTCCAACGCCGTCGTCTGAATTATGTTTTATATTCGCTATGCGGCGTGTGTGTAGTTCGGTCTGGGTACCAGCGCTGTCCTGTTAATCTGCCGTGAAGCTACTTCTGTGTTTCCACTGGGGAGGTAAAGCTGTAGGATACACTTGCATGCGAAGAGACCATCTCGCATATTAATGCATATATACGTACGAATCAAGATAGGATTTCAGTCCTGTTTGAGGTTAGATGACCTTGGATCAGATGTCGTGCACTCTCCTTAGCTACACTTCTGACATGAAAAAATATATTAACTGATTCAGTCGTACTCAAAATTCTTTTACAATATTTTAAAATAATTATTGGAAATAATTCAATGGTCGTCGGAATGACAACTAACATTGTCTATAGGTGGTAGAACAATCGTTCGTCTGGGAAAGTACCACCGCCGCCCTCATAATCCGCCGTAAAGCAGTTGTTGTG
>DWKL01000330.1:0-20106 GCA_018249415.1 Phareas burnsi | reverse complement strand
AATATTACGCGATTAAGTCCCGTTTACAGTATAAAAATATGAATACAAATCGTGAAAGCTTAAAACAATTTATGTTACCCAAAGTCTATAGTGGCATAAAAAAGAAAAAATATTCAATATTTCATTAATAATAGTGTTAAGTATATATTTAAACAGTTATAACACTTAATATAAGTACAATATAATGTTAAAATAAAACTAAATTGCATGTGTTCATGATAAATGTAAATGAAAGCAGAGAATAAACGGTATTTTTATTTTTTATTGTCCAGTAGCGGCAGTGATCAGATGCATGTTTGTTTTTAATTATTGAAAACTATATCGAATGGTTGCGAAAGTATATAGAGTAAAAATGTTTTGGATGTGTGGTTAAGTATAGTGTACGTGTATTAAAATATAAAATTCCCAAGGATTATGAAGCAACCACCAGAAGCTTTGACAATATTTTGAAAGACAAATAAATTGTCTACAATAAAATTATAAGTACAGTGGAAGACAAGCTTTAAGCAGGATGAAGCGACCCGACGTTCCGTAACAGCAAAAGTTGCGGGTAGATTTTACGATATGAAATTTTACATTTTTACAAGAGCAGCCGGAAAGACAAGTACAAATAAACTTTTAAAGAACGCAAGTTTTAATTTTTTTTATTACAGTTTCAACTTTCAGGTCAGAAATTTGAAGATTCTGCTTTGATATATTTTTTATTATACCCATTGCAGCTTCGTCTGTATGTGTGTCCTATTTATTCTTATACCCTCCATAAAAAGTAACCTATATTACTGCCCAAAAAGTCTTCTATGTTTCCGTTAAAATCCTGTCCCAATTGGTTCAAATCTTATGTGCGCTCTTTAATTTTGAATCCTTCCATAAAAAACAGTTTACGTAAGCAAACCTACATCCCTGAAAGTTCTCCGTAAAGGTCCTTAAGGTGTGTCAAATCTACAAATCCATACTTGGCCGGTGTACTGGACTAGAGCCCTTCTGATAATCTGATTAATATCCCACTGCCGGGCACGGGTCTCCTCACAGAATGAGGGTTAGTCCATAATCCACCACGCTGGCTAAGTGCGGATTGGTAGACTTCACACAATAGAACACCTTCAAGAACTTTACAGAAAACTTTCAGGCATGCAGGTTTCCTCACGATGTTTTCCTTCACCGTTAAAGCAAGCGATAATTAATTTTTAATACGCAAATAACTTCGAAAAATCAGAGGTGCGTGCGGGATTCGAACCCCGGACCTCCAGTGTGAAAGGCCGGAATCTTAACGACTAGTCTATATTAAGTTGTAATAAATTGATGACTATAAACAGAAAACGAAATTTGGACCGAGAGCTAAGTAGGAAAAAGGAAAAGTTAGAAGCATTGCAAGTGCTCAATAAACTAATAGACATCCACGCACACGAGCACAGGGGATTAAGTTACATTATTAAGTATCCCGTTTATTCATGTCGTAAGTATGAGAGTTGTGGTCTTCGCGTAAACGATCTAGTTGCTGTGATAAGTTGTTCGAATCAGTGTAGAACTTATAATTTAATTTCATTTAGTTAAATTATTACTTGGCAATGATTAGTAGCCAATTTAGTTCAATTATTAGTTGGACTATGACGGGTCAAACATTCTAAAGTGACCGTTAAAATTAAGAAATTGCGAGCAGGTGAAAAGCCTTATTAAGTGGTCACTGCAGGTTACAGGTATTTGTAAACAATCATTGTTACCAATTAGAATTGGAGTCATACTTAAAGTTGATTACAGACACGTTGCTACCCCTGAGGAGCAAGTTAAAATATAATTTAAATGCGAACACAGAATAACAAGGCGTAAACACTCTTGCTATAAAAGAACATGACATTAAATTTAAATGAAACAAAATACCCGACTGCATAAACGCTTAACTGTAAAGAAAACCAGCTCTCCTATTTTATTTGGAGATACTATATTTACATGTCTCATCCACATCCCATTCCATATTCAAAATTAAGAAAAATCTGAAACTTGTTACGTTAATATCCACGAAGTCTTTCAAAGTGCAAAGGGTGCTAAAGAAATAATCATACACACAGGCACTCCTATATACAAACATGAACATAACATACAAACATACACTCGAAAAACATTACCATCCTTCATTAATTGTCGCGCAGAAAAAGCAAATTAAATGTTTTTTTTTTTCAATTTTTATGTATAAAGTGTCATTCATACTGCCAAGACAAATTTAACGACGCCTCATATGTCAAAATCCCACCAGTCGTTTAAACCACAATCGTAGCAAAAAAATAGACAGATATAAACACTCAAAAAATATTACTCCCCTTCTGCTTGGTAATAACTGGCTCTCAACGCTCAAACCAATATGCCCTCCCACTATTGAACCGCTTACCATAATTTCAGGTATATATACCCTTGAGTCCAATCTGTTGTTAAAGTATGGTGCTTTAGTATATATATGTAACTAAGGGTTACTGGTCAAACATACGTTAGTTTTATAATTTATTAAAAGATCAAATATCCTGGATGTAAAATAAAAGGAGGTTGTTTATTAAATATGAGGTTAAATGTAAAATAAATGTCTGAAAAGAAAGAGAAAGAAAAAGTTTGGCAGCTAGATGAAAAAACAAGTGAAGATGGCGGCATCGAGGTTGGACATGAGATGACGGAATAAAAGAGGTCGATTGGAAAACTGGTTCATAATTGTATTTGCTAACCTGAAAATGGGAAACAATGTGATGTTACATTAACGTGAATATTATTTTCATTACCTTTGTCTGAAAAGTAATCTTATATTTCAGAAGTGAGATGGCTAATGATGTCTCATATAGTTTACCCCGCTTACAAGAAATGTTAATTTTTTTACTAAATATGATAGATGACAAAACAATATATATGTAGTAGTAATAATTGGTAATTGGTCAGCATTTGAAGTCCCTAGAAATATCAGACAAAATTGAATGTTTTCTATCTATTTATGTAATTGGGAGTACCTACTTACAGTTTTCGACGCACGGAGACGGATAATAGTTAGTTGCCTCTCCAAACAATCAATTTTTGCGCCAATGAGCATCGATCACGTTTGATTGATAGTCTTATGCCGCTTCAGACAGTGGTAGCAACATAAATAAGGGTTACTCACACGACTGGTGTAGGTGTCCGAATCGTGGTCGTCAGCAAGTCGATCGAGTTGTCGGTTAAACGAATCGCGTGAGTAGTCGGTGAACTTGTTCAGTTGTGTGTTGCGCTGCGTTTCCCGGTCCAACGTGCTTTGTCCATAGCGGTCCGACCCGGGCTCCAAGCTAGGTTTGGTAAAATGTTAAAATTTTAATAGCAGAAATCTTTATATTCCAGGTCTTCTTTTATTCATTAAGAAATATAATCAATTCAACATAATTTGTTTCTACAAAATTAAATAAGTTAACGCAGATAGTGTGTGTAATGGACATTTACAAGGCGTTTTGATTAACTTTTTTTAATGTTTGGTAAGTTTCAGATTGCATATCATTATTATAATCCTTGAGAGAACATTTACTTATATATAATAAGTATATTGATATATATTTTTTCATAATATAAATTTATATACTTTTAGATTATTATACTTTTGGAGAATTATTTTATGAAAGAAAATTTTTGGACAGTCAATATTATGTGATCATTAAGGACACTAGACACTTATCATCATCTTAGTTTAAACCTGGAGATGTAACTAAGGCCAGTCACGTAATTGTTGTTACAAATGGGGCCAATTTATATGCGCTAATTTATGCTGCCAACAACACCCTGAAATATTTTCAATTTACCCTGAATATTTCAATAGATTTTAGAGGAGTACTCTTCTCTAATTGAAGTTGAGGACAACGTTCGGACCACACAAACAAATTTCATAGTTACTGTCAGTGAACTTGCGACAAAACGTCGTTAACATTTCAACGTTGTACTCCCACGAAACACGAGGACAGTAATTCCTCAATAGAAGTTGTGAGCAGTGTTCCTTCATAGTTCGTACCACACAAACAAATTTCATAGTTACTATATGTGAACTTGCAACGAAACATTCTTAACGTTTCGATATTAAATACGAGGATCGTATTTCTTCAATGGAAGTTGAGGGTAGTGTTCCTGCAGAGTTGAGATCTCATAGATGAATTTCGTTGTGACTATCTATGAAATTGTAAAAAACCGTTCTTAAGGTCTTGATGTTGTATTTCCATGAAAAACATGGACTGTTCTTCTTCAATGGAAGTTGTCGGCACTGTACCTACAGAGTTCGGACCACACAAACAAATTTCCACGTTACTATCTATGAACTTGAAATAAGACGTCCATAACATTCGGTGTACTTCTATGAAATACAAGGAAGGTTATTCTTCAATGAAAATTGAGGGAAGAGTTTCCCCCAGATTTCCTAGTTACTATCTGTGAACTTGTAACGAAACAAATTTCCTAGTTACTATCTGTGAACTTGTAACGAAACGTTTTTAACGTTTGGACAATGTACTTTCGTGAAATACGAGGACCGTTCTTCTTCAGTAGAAGGTGTAGCTCTTATAGTTCTGGCAACATAAACAAATTTCATAGTTACTAATCTGTGAACTTGCGACAAAACGTCCTTAACGTTTCGACATCGTACTTCCATGAAACTTTGACGCGCTTTAATGGAAATTCAATATTCCGCCTGCCCGTTCTTTGATGTTGTAATATCCATTCATATCTATGATTTATTACCTACTGATAGGCGTTCTTCACAAAGGCCTTCTTCACATATATCTATTCAAAGTTTGAATATTCGGTTAGAATTTGAAATAATTGTTTGTGTAAAATGTTTTTATTTAGGCAGAATCGTTGTTCTGGAACCCGTAGCTTTGTTGGCACGACGGGAAATTTGCTTGGGAATTTGTGGGAAAGTGCCTCGACCAACAATTGCAATTTTAATACGTGGATTATCAAAAACCGTAAATATTAATTGAGGGCCCCGGTCGAAAAAATTGCCCCGGTCTAATATTGCATTGTAGTATAATCTCTTAGAGGGTTTTATACCTTATTTAGTACAAAGCCTGTCAAGAAGGAGATTTTTGTTGACTATAAGATATTTGAGAAAGTAACAATGGCAGGAATTTAACTTTCAACACTTCGATCTTCAATCATCAGTATTAAAGATCGAAGTAATTATTTGGGCGCCTTAGGCAAACAAATTACCAGGGTTTCTAGCATATATTACACTATATCACTCCCAAGCAGAGGGAATGTCAAAGTAAGTACATAGTCTCCTCTGTTATCTGTAAAGAATTTGCGGAATTGCCCCGGCCAATGACAGGAATTTTAACTTCCTCATTATTGAAGACCGAAGTAATTAATTAAGGGTCTCAGTCGAACAACTTATCCTTATATTACGCCACACTATTTCTAAGCAGAGACATTTAGGTCTTGCGTAGGTACATGGCCTGCTATATAGAAGGTATATGTTGACTGTAAGATATGTATAGGTGAGTACATCTCACCTGCTAGTATTCAGCATCTGTCTTGTTTTTTCCACGGAATCCCAAGAGTCTTTTCTCCCGCGAGACGGCTTCCCTCCAGGATCGCCGTTATCTCCGCCACCTGCATAATTGATTATCGTTACGTTGCTACCCGAGGACTAAGTTAAAATACGTCGAGTAAGTTTGCTTCGAACCAAAATACAGCAGCGCTACTATTGTCTGGCAAACAGTGCTACTAGAAGGTGGTATTTGTGAAGTGGTAGAACTATAGTTCGTTCGGGGAAGTACCACCGTCGCCCTCATATTCCACCCTGAAACAATTTTTGAGTTTTGGTCGGAGAGATGCGGTTGCCGGATATACGTATAGTGAGACAACCATCTTTGTCTTCAGGAGTAGTAAAGCATTTATGGACGACTTCAGATAAAACTTCAGTTTTATTTGAGTTTAGATCTGGATGTACAAGGACTACAGTGATCACTTAGCGTCAGACGGCCTGCACGTTCGTTTGCTACTCTTCAAACATAAAAAAATATAAGGCAAAAATAGTTGTAGCGGTGGTCCTTCAAGAATCGAACCACAAAGAGTTCTACTAACTTGGATCGACATGTATGCTTTATCAGACGATTATCGACGTCGACGACATCGACGAACTTAGGTTATTTTTATTCACGTGTTCATCTCTAAAAATGTATGTAAAACTGATTTTGATAATGTATGGAAAATGTGTTACTAGGCGAGCAATTCTATATCTGTTTATCCAGGTTTATTTATTCCACATCTGGGCAGTGCTATACACAGTACTCTCCAAACCCTATTGGTGAGGAAAACGAAAAGCAAAGTGAAATTCCTATCTAGTTAAAAAAATTAAGAAAATTATTATCCCCATAATACCCACTTTAGCAATAATTTAGAGGCTCACCGCTTTGCTTTCCCGTGCATCGTAATCGTTTCTCGTGAAAGCAATTTAAACCACTCTCTCTTATCTCTAAATTAAATTAAAAACCTCCTAGCGAAGCTTACGTTTGAAAAAGAAAGTTGTAAATTATATTACCATTTTATACTTTAGGGCTTCAAAGGAAATTATAGGGTGCATAATTTATTAAATTTATAATCCGATCAAACACGAGTGGGACAAAGCACCAACACTTTGTATATTTACAACAAGACGTTAGAGTTGGTATCGCCGAAAGAACTATTCAAGTTGAATAGTTGCCATGGTTCCTTGTTATAAAGAACTCTCAGGCAGCTCGCAGGCAAATTATATTTTTCTTCGCTTGCGATTGCGACCATAAATTTGTAATATAAACATATATTCAAAAAATCGCACGTGAATGCCTAGTATTCGAATGACTTGTCTGCGACGTTCTAGTTGTAGATATTTAATGTCTAACTTTGTTAACATATTTTATGGAGGTACAATTACAGGTTTAAACGTTGGAACATTCGGCTTTTATAATTATAAAATGGCATCTACTGACCTGGACTGTCATATATATCATCATACTGTGATATATAATTATCGGTATATAATGTACATCTTGGTTAACATATCATAGGAAGATGCAATAATTTTGCGTTTGAACGTTGGTACATTCGACCTTTATCAATATATCATGGAATCTACTGATCCGGACTGTCATTTTTTTAGGTTTGAAGAGTAGCAAACGAGCGTGCATATTACCTGATGTAAAGTGGCCACTGCAACCCATGGATACCTACATCTAAGATGGTCTAACTGGTACGGATGGTCTGGACTAAGATGGTCGCCTCACTGTAGGTGTGCCCGGCAACCGCTGAGGTGCAACAATTTTGCATTTGAACGTTGGTACATTCGACCCTTATAATTATATTATGGCATCTACTGACCCGGACTGCCATATCTCCGCACGCGGTCGGTTTCCAGCGATGATAAAGGACTGCTCTGATCCAGATTGTCTTGGGACCCGCTATAAGAGCTGTACATCTTGTAGTTTGTTCGCTTTTCCACCACTCGCTTTGTCGTTGTCACTGGACTGTACCTTTCTGTAGGGCTGCTGACTCTGTAAATATGGAAATCCAATTTATTTTGCAGGTGGCATATCGCAAAGCTATTATATTATAAATTATGGTTGAAAATAATATGAATACTGTATGTTAATTTACTCGAAATGCACAAATGAATAAATTCCGATTTCCGTAGAACATGCTCTGAATCGGTTTATTCGAATGTTCAAATAAAATGTAGAGCAATAAATATATAAACGTGTGTATAGAAAATAGGTATAGCCGCTTCAAATAAAGTTGTTCCCAGAATTTGGGCATTGAAGTTTAAGTTACAGAAAATTAGCTTATTGTAGATACTTATAGGTGAAAGGTTACATTTACGCGTTATTTAATATATAATGTAATGTAATCTTTATTCATGTTTAATGTAACCTTAACTGCATACACTTAAAAATAAACTTATACCACAAATATACCCATTTTTATGTGACGGAAGTATATATAAGTGGTAATATAGAGACCAGCCGATGTTGAATGGTCATTGTCGCCCATGGACAGGAATGACTTACCCTAAATATGATAGAAGTCCTATTTGAAGTCTGTCACAGTTACGGCGATAGTTCTAATAAGGATTGCCTCATATAAGTTAAAAGTAACAAAAATTGCTACTGTAAAATTTAAGATGGTGTAACAGTGGACCTTCCGTGATACTATCACATAATGATAAAACACTTCACACTTCAAATTATTACTCGTCTAGCTTTCACCCTACCACATAAACAATGCCTGCAGCAATTTTTTATGTCCCACTACTGGGCACGGGTCTCTCTCCACAACTGAGGGAGGCCTGGAGACTATTCCACCACGCTGCTTCAATGCGAATGGATGTATAAACAAACATACAAACAATATGAGAATAAAATCTATAGTCCCTGCTTAAGATAGCCCATTTCCTTAAGTCGTTATCTTCTGTTCAAGATAGCCCATTTCCTTAAGTCGTTATCTTCTGTTCAAGATAGCCCATTTTCTTAAGTCGTTATCTTCTGTTCAAGATAGCCCATTTCCTTATGTCGTTATCTTCTGTTCAAGATAGCCCATTTTCTTAAGTCGTTATCTTCTGTTCAAGATAGCCCATTTTCTTAAGTCGTTATCTTCTGTTCAAGATAGCCGATTTCCTTAAGCCGTTATCTTCTGTTCAAGATAGCCGATTTCCTTAAGTCGTTATCTTCTGTTCAAGATAGTCGATTTCCTTAAGTCGTTATCTTCTGTTCAAGATAGTCGATTTCCTTAAGTCGTTATCTTCTGTTCAAGATAGCCGATTTCCTTAAGTCGTTATCTTCTGTTCAAGATAGCCGATTTCCTTAAGTCGTTATCTTCTGTTCAAGATAGCCGATTTCCTTAAGTCGTTATTTTCTGTTCAAGATAGCCGATTTTCTTAAGTCGTTAAATTGTGCTTTCAACTTTAAATGAAGATTATTACAAAAAATTAAAACGTTAAAATACGCTCAAGAATTTTATTAATCCGTGAATGTCTACAATTAATAGTCAAATTTCAAAGAATGGAATATTTTTTTAGGTGAAAGAATAGTACATGAGCATGCAAGCCACCTGATATCAAGCGGTCACTGAAGCTCAGCGATATCCACAAGTAGCAACAAACAAGACTGAAGTTCTATCTGAGGTCATACGTTGATGCGTTACTACTCCTGAGGGCTGAAATTATCGCCTCGAATGTAAACGTACCCAACAAAGAAATGCTTTCCGACGGATTGTGAGGGCGGCAACAGTACATTCCTGGTTAAGTCTATTTTTATCATTTATAAATTTTTAAAAGAATTTTCCAATTTCAATATTATAATATTTCGCTTCCATCTATTGAATGTGACATTTCGATTCCATCCGTTGAATGTGACATTTAATAAAGCTAATGCCATAATTCGTAAAAGCACATGCACCTAAACGTACCAATATGTTCGTTCATATTATTCAAGCGAACACTACTAGCAAATTACACAACGCTTATATCGAGAATTGACTGCTCCCTAATTATTGCAATCCATCGAAGCCCATAAATGCGAACACCACAGGCAGTTTACGCATATTAGCGCCTAGGCAGTTTGGTTGGTATATATGTGACGAGGTGGTTGGGATGTATGTTGCGAGCATCGCACGTACCGGTTAATTGGACTCCCTGTCCTATTCAAAGGGCTGTCTTTCCTCGTTAGGGGGCTGGTTGTGCGGCCGATCGGACTTGTCGCTCTAAACGGGCTGCTGGCTCTGAATGGACTGCCAGCCCTGTTTATATCTAATCGAGACCCGTTCCCCAAATGTTTTGATGTTATTGGGCTTGTCGTTCGGTTCCTGGGACTCTCGGAATCGTATCTACTATAACTTTCTTTGTTGAATCTTGAACTGGAATACGCGGAGTCGGTCACGTCGTAAGCCTTGTCCTTGACATCCGATCCGAAAGACGTCTTGTAGTAGTCGGTAGAATCGCGGCGGTCTTCTCTACGGTCGACAGAGTTCGTGCCGTGTTTGGACGCATTTGTCTCGTATACGTTGAACTGGTTAAGCGGGCTTTCAGACCGTAGTCGTGATACTGAAACAAAAAAGCTCAAATGAAACAAATAAGATTGAGGATGGGCGTTCTCTCAGATTAAGAATATGCGGTTGGTATACTCCAAACATCTTTATGAACTTTATGGAGAACTCTCAGGTACATAGGTTTCCTCACGACTTCATCGTTAAAGCAAGTTATAGTTAATTTTTAATACGTACTTGAAATATCATCACCATCTGAAGTACCATCATGAACTCGCACCACTAGACCCTAACTTGCTTTAAACGTGAAAAAAAAATATTGCGAAGGAATCTACATATCGAGCTTTCTCCATAATACTCTAAGGTATATGTCAAGTGCAAATCTGCATTCTGCTTGCATATTGGATTATGACCTAAACTATTCACATTTTGAGCGCAGACCCATGTTCAGCTTTTGAGCATGAATAGGTTGACGATGCTCATGATCAAAAATTAAGTTGAGTGTCCTTTCTTATTCAGTATAGCTGTATATTCTGATCTAGGGTATTAAAACAATGTGTTTCATTGAATTATTCATTTAATAGGTGGTAGAACAATCGTTCGTGTGGGGAAGTGCCACCGCCGCCCTCATAATCCGCCGTAAAGCAGTTGATGTGTTTCGGTTGAAGAGGTACGGTTGCCAGGCATACATATAGTGAGGCGACCATCATAGCCCTCAGGAATAGTAACGCATCCATATACAACCTCAAACGGAACTTTGTTTGAGGTTGGATGTGGGTGTCCATGGGCTATGGTGACCACTTATCATAAGGTAGCCTCCATGCTCATTTGTTACTTTACAAACATAAAAAAAAAATTACCTTTAATATATGCTGGACAAATCTAGTAAGAGTTTATATGAACATATTAAAATTGTAATCCATTCATGTATACTGGTAGATGCTTTAGAGAAATAAATAAATACAAAAAAATATGACAATGAAACAACAATCAACTATGGCTCAGTAATACCTGGACTGGATATTCTTGCGTAGGCAGGCGAGGGGCTCGAGCTGTCGCGGGGTTTTTTCGACCGAGACCCCACTCTGAACACGTGCGGCGATCCGTGAACATCGTATCCGTTGAAGTAGATGTACAACTGGGAAATTGATAACAATATTAATTAACCAATAAAGCCGCAACAGCGTGATGATGTTCATAATTATGTTATAGTCATTAAAATAATTAACGAAACAGCTTCAGGCGGTACTGTAATTACTTATTTATTGATCGTACATATAATTTGTGTAAAGTAATCTACTCAAATGAATAGAGCTTACTTTTCCACCTGTGATTTTGATGATTCTGCTATATTATTTGTATTGATTATCTGCTTGTCTGTTTGAGAGTACGGTCTACACATAGAAACGATTAATTAGAATTTAATGCCACATTAAAGCAAATATACAGTAGGTGCTTCAAAAGTCATGATATAAGTATGAAGCGCGCATATTCCAGCGCGAAGCGTCCTTCGCCTCGCGGCTTGTGTAGATCGTAACAAATTACACAAAGTTAGGCAGCGTTGAACGTAGACGGGAGTTACATGGAGGGCCGCTAGTGGCTTATTTTCATGCGAGCTTTCGTGCTTCGGAAGACATGTTAAGCTATTGGTCCTGGTTGGATAGCAGTCTTTAAACCTTGTCAGAGACTTTGTAGGCGGTTTGAAAACATTCGACACGCATTGGCCATTATTCAATTCTCTGCTAATCTGTATTGGAGCAGCGTGGTGAAGTATGCTCCAGGTCTCCCCAGTTGTGGGAGAGACTCGTGCTCAATAGTGGGACTTAAAAAAACTTGCAACCAATCAAGATATAGGTTGTTATTTTCTACGAAGGATTCTTGCGTAGAAATTGAAAAACTGCGCATGCCATCTGCATATCGAAGCATGAATAATATAAAATGTTTTATTAAGCTCCAAAGCGATTCGCCATCCGCCCAAAGCATGGAGCCATACAGTCATCTGAATTATTTCCGAGAATTCATAAAAATGCTGTATATTATCCAATGTATGATAAGAAGCGCAGCGCGCTCATATTATGTTATTGTGTATTATGTTGTATGAAAAACGCGATGTGGCTGGCTGCGTTGCGTTGCCAATATTTTTACTAGCTTCTTGTTCTTGATTAAACACTATGTTTCTTGTTTTATTTTTGTAATATTATGGGGACGTCCATTCATTTCCTTATTGCCAGTACGGTCAAAGAATTATAACATTTAATGGCAATACCATAGTAAATATGGTTTCTGTATTATTGTATGACAATATGGGAATTATTGAAAATTATTAACAGATGTTTAGAAGACAGTGCATTATGCATTATTTAAGAGCGGAATAAAGAAATATGAAGGAATTATAGATTTTACATTTTAATTGATTTATATTCACTTTTTTGATGCTTCTGTCAAATCTAATTCAAAATATTGATGTCGATGTCGAAATCCAAAAATTAAATTCGTAAAATTTTATGAGAAAATGCATGAAATTCTATGCAAAGACATAAAATACACAAGAAAATGTTTACTTACCCTATGTTTTCCAGGCGCTTTTGGCATGAATGTGGCGCGGTACTTAGTCGCGGATAACTTCTCCAGCGCACACATGACACTTCGCTTATCATGAACAATGTCCAGTTGCAAGTCTCCTTTCACGCCACACCCGCTGGTATCTAGCTCGAAGGAGTGGGGTTTCAAAGGTTCTGCACCCTCGAGGGCTCCTGGGCTTAAACGCACGCCTGCAGGGTCGAAGACTTCGCAGGTGAAGGGACCACCCTAAAAATAATGTTACTTGTCTTAAGTTTGTGTAAGTTATGGTTCAATTTTGCCGCGATGCTGTTGCAGCCAAAAATGGAAGAGTTCTATCATTCGCCTACTTCGCTATTCAGGCCTTTAGCCGGGTGGTAGCATAGTTCGACCGGAGAGGTGTCTTTGTCGCTCGTACAATCCACCGTTAAGTAATTCTTGTGTTTCCGTTGAAGAGGTGTGATTCTCGTATACACTTACAAGCGAGGCGACCGTTTTAATACTCAGGAGTATTGACGCATCTACGTACGATCTCAGATATGACTTCGTTATTGTTTGAAGTAAATGTTGACGTCCTTGGGCTGCAGTAAACATTTTACATCAAGTAGCCCCCAAGCTCTTTTGCTACTTTTGTAATATAAAAAATCTTGTTTCTGCATTATAGCAGCCATGCAGCGTTGCTGTGTTCTGGTAGGAAGTGTGGCATCGTGTGGTAGGAAGAGAAGCTTATGCGAGACGTTCTAAGTCAGTCTTAAGGGGTGTCATAATTTGGTTATACTTTTTTTTTATGTTTGTAAAGTAGCAAACGAGCATGCAGGCCACCTGATGTTAAGTGATCACCCAAATCCAACCCATGGACACCCAAATCCAACACCAAACAAAACCGAAGTTCCGTTTGAGGTTGTATACGGTTGCGTCACTACACCTGAGGACTATGATGGTCGCCTCGCTATATGTCTGCCTGGCAACCGCACCTCTCCAACCGAAACAACAATTGCTTCACGGCGAATTATGACGGCGGCGGTGGTACTTTCCCAGGCGAACGATTGTTCTACCATCTATTAAAATAGAGGTATACCTATACCTGTACTAAGATTAAAAGCTAATTGAAAAAACATAGTCTAAAAAATCGTCGTTTCTTATCAAATTTTATCAATAGAGAAGCAATTACTATCTGCGGGCGGGCGGTCCTATATTAATATTCGCGATAAGATTTTTCGTTTTCTGCAGTAAAAAATCTCAGAAAACTGTTTTATTTTCTGAGCGAGCAGTTATGATATTAAATTTTAATACCTTTTGATTGTTCAAGCATATTTGTAAGCAGCTTTTAGTTCGCGTACCTTATAATCTTCTGCAGAAATACATTTCAAATGGAATTAACAAATGTGTGTGTACATACTAGCATTTCAACGTTAAGCGTTTATGTGTATTAAGAGAGTGTTTTCTGTTTTGTTTATTTTTGCGCCATGTCCCAAACATATTTAATTCACGTTGATCTTATTATAGTATCTCTATTTCTTTTGTATAGCGTAGAAGTGGTAAAAAAGCAATTGTATTCAAATAGTAACACATATAGCGAGGCGACCATCATAGTCCTCAGGAGTAGTGACGCATCCTTATACGACCTTAAACGGTACTTCGGATTTATTTGAGGTTGGATGCGGGTGTCCATGGGCTGCGGTGACCACTTAACGTCAGGTGGCCTGCATGCTCGTTTGCTACTTTACAAACATAAAAAAGAAAAAAAAACAAACGAGCCAGCAGCCTACTTATGTTAAGTCACTATAGCCTATGGACACTTACATCTAACCTCAAACACACCTTAGGTTTTGTCTGAGGTCGAACGAACATGCGTTTACTCTTAAGGACTAAGATGGTCACCTTCTATACCCGGCAGCCGCACTTCTCCAACCGAAACACAAAAACTCTTTCAAGGCGGATTACGAGGGCGGTGGTGGTACATCCCCGGACGAACAGATCTACCACCTAGCATTTATTTTACCTGGTGGTATGTGGTCACTGTTGTCCATTAATATGTGTTGCCGACCCGAGGTGGATCATAAATGCATTGCTACCCTCGAAACTAAATGGATAAGTTCGACTCTTTTAATCAATAAAATTAACAAAAATTACTGTATACATGACAGCGAATGTCATGTATAGTCTCTTTACAAAAATCCATGAAAAGCTCTTCTTAAAAAGCTACACGGCATTGGTTACTTTTCGATATTACAAATATTAACAGGCGGAAATAGCTCTTTTTGCTAGTTGCCTAGCTTAATTTTCTTTTCTAGCTTAATTTTCAAACAAAATATACTTGAATAATGCCTTTGTAAGTGATAACAATGATCTAAGTGATAGCTTAGTCAAGCTGGATGGTGTACTGGAGATAGTGATACCAGGCGTTGGCGGATGGAGACATCGGGATTCTAACGGCACAGCTCGTCCACTCGGTAGTATAAAAATTTCTAGATTAATTTCTGAGCAAAATGTACCTGAATATGTTCGCCTTTGTAAGTAATAGCGATGGTCCAAGTGCCAGCTTCGTCGGGTTGGAATGTGGCACTGGAGGCAGTGGTGCCGGGCGCTGACGGAGGGGGATGTCGGGGTTCTAACGGCACAGCTCGTCCACTTGGTGAGTGCGCTGTCACGTCGATGTCTTGTCTTCTCGGAGCCCCTAGGGTTGCCATAAGACAATAATACTATTCTTATTTTAATCGTATTTGCGGCCTAGAACTGGATCAACTGCCCTTTCATATCTTCGTTCAGCTCTAAGTGTTCAGAACGGTTGAATTGCTACCTGAATTTGAAGTTGGCACAATTCAGACGAAGTGCAATTTCGTTTTTTTTTGCAGTAATGAAAGTTGGCTAAACAATAAGACTTGAGAAGCAATTATAGTAATTACACCGATCCGTATCAAAAATTCATTACACATTAATTATATCATCTACTCATTACTGTTTCAATGCTGGATTCAAGTCTTCTCTCAGAATGAAAAGAGTTAAGTCATAGCTGACCAAGGCGGAATGGTAGAATTCACACACGTTTGAGCGCTTCATGGAGAACTTCCAGGAAAAACGGTATCCTCGCGATGTTTTCCTTCACCGTTAAATAAAGTGATAATTGATTTATAATAAGCACATAACTTTGAAAAATTAACTCCGGACCTCCAATCTGAAAAACCGGAATCTTACTACTAGCTTACCTGATGACCATCAATGCATAAAACTTTAACGCCTTTATAAATATTATTCAAGCACTGATAAACAGATACTATTTTGTCTTTTTCTAGCAGATTTATAAATGACGTTGATAGAAAAAGACGATTTGATGTATAATGTTTATCCTTTAATACCTTACCTGTTGCACTGACTAGAACTTCTACAATGCTGCCCGCTGCACAAGGGGCCATTCCTGGAGGAGGCACTGTGACCAACCGTGGTAATACTCTGAAGAAGTATCTGCCGTCCACTCTGCAAAACGTCATCACATATTTGTGCAAAATAAGACGTTTGTATGAATTTTATTTATGATATAATCTTGTCAACGATAAAGTTGTATCAAATGCATGTATAAATATTTTTTTATGTCACCCTATTTATATTTTTCATATTTATATCTTTACTAGCTTCATAACGGCTACACGTTGATATGGCTCAGTCAGATTGAATGGAATAAAAAGAGAAGAATATAAAAATAAGTGTTTTAAAATATAACGTACAAATATTACAAAATTACATAACAGTCAGTGAAAACTAGGAGATATCAGCGATTTTTGTAAAAACGTAATATAAAAATACAACACAATTACATAGCAATTAGTAAAAACTTTGAGATATTAGCGATTTTGTACAAACGTAAAATAAATCTAAATATGTGTAAATAAAAAATATCCAATCATATTTATATATGTACATAGATTTATGTTTCAAAAGCAAACTAATTGCGTTGAAACAAATCAGTATTGCGACATTTGGGAACGAATTAGAAGTAATGTAAAATAAACATAATGAACGAATCACAATTCCGTGTAAAGCCATTCCACGATTTAGATGTCATTTGAACCTAATTTAACCACTATTTATGAATAATATGAATAGAATGTTTGTAATGATTCATGTTTATTATAGTTATAATTATTTTCCTGACTCTAGGTAAGTACTTAATTATATTAATCAAGATTCACTTGACGTCATTCACAGCACAGAACAATTTCGTGGATAATTAAATAATCTCTCAGTAAAATTTACGTCGATGTAATTCTTATTGGGCTTCCACGAATGACACTTTCATTATCAGGGCGTTCTTTCACTTTGTTCTCTTGAAAACAGTTTCGATTACTAGCTAGTTATGGAATGGATGTTTCGAAATTCAATTGTTTGCTCGTATAGCCGATAATTAAAAATTCCATATTATGTATGAGAAACCATATTATTGCTAGTTTTATTGTAACAATAATAATAATAATGTCTATCATATTCGCTCTTTTTCTGTGGAAACACGTAGAGAAATAGCCACACCTAGTAACATTATGATTTTATGATATGAATACAAGAAATCCGGATTTACCAGTATGGTTATCATTACTTCATGGTTGGAATTTTATCCACTTTTATAGCATGCCTGTATTTACTTGATTTTTTATGAACGGTCACTCGAAAAAATATAACTCGAACTGTTTGATGTTGTCTACACTCAGAGCACTACACTACGATGCCCTATGTCCTACGTGGTATAGATATGCACAAATATCATACACAAACACACAGATGCTCTGAACCTTCAGGTGAACCTTCGATGATGGAATAAGTTACATGTATATAATACCTTATGTCATCCACGGTAAGAACGATTTCGTGCATGCCAGCGTGTTCCGGGACAAATTCTCCAGCTCCCCTTGAGTCCAACTTCAACCTGGATTCTTGTTCCAGTGGATTTACAATGGACACCTTCACTTCTGACATTGAAAGTTCACTGGATATGCTTTCTACTTTTATGTAAGTCTGTGAATAAAAGTTTTCTAAATGACCGTATGACATTTCCAAATTTAAAAGAGACCAAAGTAAATTGAGCAAGTAAAAATGATTTTTATTTTTTAAATCCCGACATGAAAGAAAATTTAAAAATATTTTCATTCAAGTTTATTGAGACGACTCAAATGATGGGTACTGTAAGGAAAAGTATTTCCAACATTTTCTTTTAATTAAAATTACATCTGGTGTAGCCAAAAAAGGAGGAATATATGTATTTATATCATGACATCAGGTGCGTAGTCGGATTTCATTTTTGTTACTCAAAGACACATAGGACATTTTCAAGCTGGTATTCAAAAGGTGGTAGAACAATCGTTCGTCTGGGGAAGTACCACCGCCGCCCTCATAGTCCGCCATAAAACAGTTGTTGTGTTTCGGTTGGAGAGGTGCAGTTGCCAGGCACACATATAGCGAGGCGACGCATCCATATACAACCTCAAACGGAAGTTCGGTTTTGTTTGAGGTTAGATGTCCATGGGTTGCGGTGACCACTTAACATCAGTGGCCTGCATGCTCGTTTGCAATCATAAAAAAAAGCTATTTCTGAATACTTACCGGTTCTCCCACTCTTCCAGAAGTCGAGTCTAGTGCAACTCTTAACATGTCATGGACTGGCGGGCGAGGGGGTACGTTCTTGAATTGTGTTACCCACGCCATCACACCAATATGCTCCGAGTCATTTTGGCTCATGTCTTTGGCAGATAGTACTGGCTGCACACCTGTAATAACCAAACTTTTGTACATCTTTGTCTATATTGTTTATATAAATATGGTAGTGGGGAGATGTGGTCCCAGTGCGGCAGTATTACTTCCTCACTATTTCTTCCTTATACGAGAAGTGTTCAGCTGCTGCATTTTGGTTGAAAAAAGTGGTATGGTCAAGTTGACTAGCATGAAACATTCTGACTTCAGATAAGTTTCCTATTTTGTACCAATGACAGGTATCAAGAAGCAGCTGTGTCCAGTTATTAATTAATTTATTATTATTATGGGTGGATAATGCTTTCCACCAATGTTAATTAATTATTTGCTGCTCGTATAGTATAAGTATAGGAATTCGTATAAGTATATAATACGTAATATTTCTACTATGGGATAAGTAGTAAAATTACCTTTTTTTATTATAAAATAAAACAAAGAATTTTAGTTTGAATATAATTATTAAATCGTATATCTATTAAGTTAAATTGAAATTGTTAAAATGTTAGGCTATTGATTTTTTTTTCATTATTATTATGTGAAACTTAACTGTATTTGTTCACGTAAATTTGTTCCGCTGGTTACATTCAAATATGTATAACAGTTTGTGATATGTTTTTATATAGAGTTGAAGTAATTAAAGACTACACATTCCTGTTGGCGCTATTACTTTGGAACGGACACTATCCCTTTTGTAATTACAAGAGGGACATTTTATGAGAGGAACTCTATGTGGGTTTAACAGTGCCGAATACTTGTATTGATTACTTGTGTTTTTATTTTTGTTTAGTAAAACGTAAAGAAACAGAATTTATTAATACACAAATGTGGTAAAATCCTTTGTTTGTTGATTCCGGGGGTGCCTCCGCCTCACGTATTTTTTGGGACTATTATTCACTGTATGAATCTGAAATTGATTAAACGAAAATTCTACTGACTTAGGCGTCAGTAATTACTTTAATTCGGCATAACTAGAACATGACTTAAAAACGAACTTTAATGAAATTCCACAACATCAGAGTATATAACCCATAACCATACCGGTCCAACACGCAGAGGGTTCCGTTCCGGCCGGACAAACATCTAAATGATTAATTTAGATTTTTATTTTGGGTTTGGGTGTTGGTGTACTCGTCTTTGTAGGTGTCAATGGCACCCATGTGACAGGGAATCCTAATGTGAGTGTAGAGAGTATTTTTTTTACTAAAGTGTTCTTACCCAGTTTCTTGGCAGCATCTATGGCCATCTGGTTGTTCTCCTCCCAGCGGGCTGGGTCTCTCCGTAGTCTACTCGGAGGTGGCGCCGGGCCACCCATCGACCTCACCAGTTCATTGGCCACCCTTCCATCATTCCAATCCGTCTGAAAAGGAGAACCGATGGCTGAAGTCTGAATATTTTGTATAACGACAGTAACAATCAATAAACATTAAATTAAGTTTAGCTCAGAGCTGTTAATGGTAGGGCGTAGACGCGCTGTTTTATCTAAGGAATACAAGTAAATCTGTAATAATGTCTAATTCGACAAACAGAATTATTGTGCTCGGAAAACTGCAGCAAAAGTAGGCATTAATGCGGCGGTAATCACATTTACTTATCATTTGAATAATGATTAATTTAATTTTTATAGAACACTTCATTTTTCGACACCGACACTGGCATGCCTCTTATAACATCAGCCTTAAACGCTATTGTGACACTTGTAACTGTGGTTTAAAAGATTTTTCAAAATAAATTTACTTCTCAAGGAGTAGGAAATAAGTGTGCAATCGACTTGATATTAAATGGTCAGTGATATGCTCATCCACATCTAACCTTCAA
>DWKL01000329.1:0-20113 GCA_018249415.1 Phareas burnsi | reverse complement strand
TGAGGAAACCTACACATCTGAGAATTCTTTGCAAAGTTCTCGAAGGTGTGTGAAGTCTACCAATCCGCACTTGGCCAACGTGATGGACTATGGCCTGACCCTTTTCATTCTAAGGGGAGACCTATGCCCAGCAGTGGGACATTAATGAGTCAACGATGATATCGAATCAATCCTAAAGTTGGTAGAACCTTTCGTGGTTCTCTGAACGCACCCCTTCCACACTTAAGTCTGCCTTATGACAATAAATGTACGTTGCTGTGTAAATGTGATTTAATGTATGAAAGAGATACGAGAAATTCCATCGTCAGGGCTACATGTTCGTCTGCCTTGTCATTCGTGTACAACAGACGCTACAGACGAATATCTGTTCCTGACGATTTGACGACTTCGGGTAGGAGTACAGTTCTATTTGGGGTTGATTACATGGCCTTTACGCCCATGGGCAGCGTGAACTACTGACCACTCGGGCCCACTGTATGCTTGTATGCTACTTATAGCTTTAAAAAACATTGAAGGTTTTTAAATTACCTACAATTTTTACGATACGCTTGGTGCAACGGTAAGCAGACCTCTAAATGATGAATTTTTATTTCTGTTCTGGGTCTGGGTGTTTGTGCACTCGCCTTTGTCTATCCGTGGCGTCTACAACATAGGAAATCCTATTATTGGGCTGTGCGTGTAGAAGGCTTTGTATGTGTTATTATTGGTATTTCTGCCGTCAAAATGATGTACTTTTTACAGAAGTCATTCATACCTGCAGTGTATCAGTTTAATGAATATATATTGTTGTAATTTATAGGCGTGTGAGGTGTTCCAACTCAGTCTCTGGTAATGTATATATGCTGTAATTAATCATTCTTATAACGTGGATTTTAAGTCTGTTTCTCAATTCTATAGCGTAAAATTAATTCGTAGACAATCTCACCGAGAGTGTGCGAATCCCCTAAAGAGTAGATTGACGCGTAACGGCCGCTTTGTAAGAAATGGCACGCTACAATTACGCTAATTACAGTGTTTACTGTAAACATAGACGAAGTAATCACATAGACTCCTAATATGTAAACAGGATTTTTCTAATATCACATACTTTTAAAGATTTATTTACAAAGACACTAAGGTCCCGAAACTTTAGTTCCATTTTGATACGCGCGAAATTTAACCCGACAACATTTTTGTGTATTGTTAAAGAGATGAAGTGGAAACAATAAAATAGATAATTACCTATATAGGTAATCAACTACTTTATTATAGTCAAGAAAACTATTTTTTTTATCTTAGAAGAGTAGGAAACGAGCACTTATTCCATCTGATGTTAAGTGGTCACTGCAGCCAATGGACACCCACATTTAACCTCGAAAAAAGTTCTGTCAGGGGTCGTCACCGTCACAGGGTAGATGCGTCACCTGACGGAGTTCTGGTCGGAGAGTTGTGGTTGTCGGGTACACTTACAGCGAGGTGACCATTGCAGTCCCCAGGAGTAATGCAGCTACATACGACCTCGGATAGGATTTCTGTCCTGTTTGAGTTTAGATGTGGATGGCTTGCAGTAATCACTTAACAGATTCTCATGAATAAAAAGCTTTTCTGGGAGGCCAAATGCGGATTGGTATATTGCAACTGCGGGTCTTTGCGAACCTTATGAAGAATGGAGAATTTTCAGACGTGTAGATTTTTTTTTTTTATTAAATTGATTTGAGTCGCTTTATGTCTATTTATTACACATTTGATAGGTTATGTTTCGCTGTTTATGTTTTTATTTTTATTTGCTTGGGACTACAATAGGGAACGTTATGCTGCGATTTGATACAGCATCACTGCAATCCTATAAATATGTCAATATGTCAAAAAATTTATTCTATATGTCGACACACAACCGGCATGTAAGACCAATCGTGTTTCCTTCAGAAAATTTTATATACCCCATAACTGTGCCTGGAAGACCATGACGGTGCGACCAGGAAGAGTTGGGTGGCGAGGGGGGGGAAGGGGGGGTCGTGTATGTTACCCTGCATTGTTTTTTTTTACTGTGACACCGTAAGTCTATCTATTACCACGTCTATGACTAAGCGGTGGTACATACTGGCATAGCATTTAGTTTGGTCTGGCTTTACCACAAGCACCTGTGAAGCGAATTGAAAAACTACGAGGTTTTCAACTGTTCTATAGTGAAAACATGTTTACTTAATAACTAATATTTGATATTAATAATTAAAATGTTCCTCAAAGTTGATTTTTAAGAGCAATGTTTACATCTTTATACCGGCTTGCTAATTGTATTTACTTGTTAAATATAATAGCAGTAATACTAAACAGTGATAGCTTAGTGGTTAAGATTCCCGCCGCTTACACTGAGAGTCCGGGATTCGAATCCCGCACGCACTTCTGATGTTTCAAAGTTATGTATGTATTAGAAATTAATTACTACTTGCTTCGACGGTGAAGGAAAACATCGTGAGGAAATCTATGCATCTGAGAGCTCCCTATAAAGTTCGTAAAGGTGTGTGAAATCTACCAATCCGCACTTGGTCAGCGTGGTGAACTATGGCCTGACTCTTCTCCTTCTGAGAGGAGACCCGTGCCCTAAAGGGGGACAATAATGGTCGATGATGAATACTAAAGTTTTATCTTGTTCCTACACATTTCCTACACATCTGAAAGTTCATTCTCGAAGGTGTGTGATGTCTACCAATCCGCACTTGGCCAGCGTGGTGGACTAAGTGTGTCCAGGACCTATGTCCAGTACTGGGGTATGAATGGGTTGATGATGACGATGATGATAATACTTTGTAGAGTCCTGGCACTTAATTTTCAAGTTAAGTCACGCTCAGTAGGAACTGTCAATTCATACAAAATGGCTTAATCATGGTTGAATACGTCTAATAGCTATCTTTAGCATTGTCAAAAGCTTAAAAGCACCGTGAAGTCAATTACGTGCCACCATGACATGTACTAATAGCCAAATTGGCTGAGGTCCACCCTTGGGCTATCGTTATCGAATGGGATCTCAACGGCCACCACGAAATTAGGCGAGACGAACGCTAATTCCGTAAGACAAGCGTGTCCACTAACACAGTACAATAAAAACTATACTTGGCTTAATAAAATCTACAGGTAGGGTGGTAACATCTTTCTGGTGGATCGCGTCGTTCGCGCGAATTCCAGCACTGTTACCGAAGCGTAGGGTGCGATTTCTATTAAAGTCAGCTGTGTGTTAAGTCGTTTGGCCGGATGTATAATTGATATCTTGGTGTATCTGGGCGCAGGACGTTATATGAGACGCAAGGTGCAGGCAAGGTGCGCGCCGACCGTTGCGGCGCACCGGCCGCGTGACGCACAACTGATTACTGGAACGGACTCCGATAGCGCTTAATGACCTGCCTTTTGTTGACATTTCGCTGCTGAGAAAGTAGAAAGTACTAGTTCGAGTACTTAGCCTTTGTAGTGTTGGATGAAGTTTATTACTACTATACTAGAGAATTGTATTCAAGCGTGCGTGGCCCCGCGGCTTGGGCGGGTCGTAACCGATCCACAAAGTGAAACAAAGTCGGAGGTAGTCCGGAGTTGGATGAGACCACTATCTAAATTATATGCGTGTTTCCGTGCGTCGGAGGGCATGTTAAGCTGTTTGTATCGCTTGTTATAATTGGATAGGGGTCGTTAGACCTCGTCGGAGGCCTTATAGGTAGACACAGATTGATTACTAACCCGTGTCCCCCTCCACCAATCCGTACTGAAAAAACGATTTATAATTGGAATGAAGATCCCGATTGTTATAGTAAGTTAATAAGCTGGTGAGTCGTAAGATAGTTCGACGATTTTAACAATTTAGTAATCGGATGAGATTATCGAAGGATTGATGGTTGAGCTTTGATAACTCGCGAGACGCAGCGGCAACAGCTTCTGATATCCAGAAGGTTCCGGTTCGATTCCCGGGCAGAAAGACATAAATTATGAATTTCGATTTTTATTATGGGCTTGTATGTTTGTATTCTCATCTTTGTATGGGTCCAAAGCACCCACCACGCAAGAAATCCTAGTATGCGAGTGTGTAGAAAGATAAACATAACATAACTCACATAAACAAACAAAACATAGTTAACTTTCCAAGAAAGTGATTTCTATAAACTAAACTCGATTTAAATTACGCAACAAAAACCGATTACACGGACCGATGTGCACAAATGGGCTTAATACCGCTCTCTTACCGACAGGTAAAAAATAAATAATTTATTGAACGTTACATCCATACGAGATACTACTAGCTTTTTACTTAGATTCATTAAATTTAATTTGATTAACCATAAAATGTTCGCCATTGCTACCGTGTGAATTATATATTTTTTGCCGTCTTTAAGCTATACTGCCGCTACATACCAAAACCACTCTCCGAGTTGTGGCCAAAAAGAGGGTAATTTCAAAAACGAGTGCTATATTAATTAGACGTCATATACAAGAGTTTGAGGCATTAAAAATAGATCTAATGGATCACTTCCGAATAGTGAAACTTTTTATTAGTGTTTTAGTGATTACAAAAATCTCAAAATATCGAAATCGGCTTGAAGTTGATAACGGAATTTTAGCTCCAGGACGGCAGTTTTATTAAATTGAGAACAGGATACCTATCTGACATGCAGAAGGTTCCAGGTTCGATTTTTGGCAGGACAGACACCTAAATGATGACTTTGGATTTCTGGCTTGGGTCTGGGTCGTTGTGTTCTCGTCTTTATATGTGACCATGGTATCCACAACGGAACCCCAGTGTGGAGCTATGAGTGTAGAAAACATGTGTATAAAAAAATATGTCAAGTAAAATTACATTACGTTCTCCTTTTTCTTCTTTCCTACCATGTTTTCTACCCAAAGGTTGTCTGGAAGAAATCGCTACCCTAGCTATAAGACCGCCTTTTGGGTACCACTATTATAATGTTTGAAGTGTATGTATATTCTAATTTGTGGTGTACAATAAAGAATATTTGTATTGTATTCTATTGTATTGCGTGTAGCTAAACATGCCATAAAGAAAGCCAGAAATTATTCATTTAAAGGAAAGAAAAAAACATGTTATTCAGCACGATAACAAATAAAACTACAATAAAACTTAAATAAATAATAATTACTAATTTTACAAGCTTTATTAAAAGCTGGAAAGATCTCCAGTCAATATATTGTTACAGTGATCTAGGGCCCCCTGTAACGCAGGTATTCTGCGGAGCCTAAATAAATGACAATAATTACCAACGATTACGCCGTCATCGGCACAGAAGCAGTAATCAATCCACCTGTGTTTTAACCCTCCGCTACTGATTGTGGGTAGGTGCAAATTCTTATCAAATTGAGCGTGTCATTACCCACAAATAATGACTTGTTTACGCATGCGTACGCATATCATGTATTGCGTCGCGGTTGCATATCTGCCGTAATTATTGACCATATTTGTAGTTAATTTTTTCATGAAATTGCAATGACAGAGTTCATATATCGTAGATGTTTATCAAAATAGCATTTTTTATTAACTCAGGAAACGTTAACAAAATCCAGGTAAGAGGATATGGTATTATTTGTAGTGTGTTAAATATACAATAAAACAGATAACATACAACTATTTACATATAACGTACAACTAAATTTAGTTAAATATATAATATAAATTTTGTTTATTAAATATAGTATGAATAAACTATGATTACCATCGAACGTATTTTTAATTATAACTTTATAAAACTTTTATTATGTCAACCAGAAAATAGCGTCAAACAATATAACTAAAAATGTAATCTAAATTAATGATCCTTTTACACTTACAATTTAGAGACGGTCGCCTCAAATTAACAAGTGGCCGTTCAGTTTTATGGTTGACAAAGTGGCAAAGGTGCGCACGCGCCGGTGTCACAAAAAATGACGACATTTTAGGGTTCGCCGTCTTGTTATGTTTACGGGTCGTGTCATTACACATATTATTAAGTTGCTTATTTCCTACAATTGGTGAGGCTTAAGGATCGTAAATGGTAATTTCTTTATTAAATATTTTTATATTATAGTGAAGTGCAATTATGGAATTTTTATGTTAGTAAGCATTATTCGTATTCTTATGGACAATTTTTGTTGATATAACAGGCTTTGCTAACGTCAGTTTTACATCTGAATGTACAAATTAACACACCTTCCATAATACAAACAATACACCTGGGGTTACACTTATTTATCAGGATATAGAGCTACTTCACTACCAAGCCGCATTGGAGCAACGTGGTGGAGTATGCTCCAGGTCTCCCCCAGTTGCAGGTAGAGACTCGTGCCCAGCAGTGGGACATATAAAGGGTTGAAGCTACTTGTACGCCGACTGCCCTCTTCGACGGCTGCTATTCACGTCTCACATTTTTGCGATGTGTATACATAACACTACATAAACTACATAAATCGTTGTATAATAGTACTGTATAGATGTTGGTAGATTTCTGCCTCGCTATAGGAACAGTTTGGTATACGTGGTATCCCCGGAACGCCATGACATGGGGTTCAACAAAAGAGGTGCAAAAAGGGCTCTGTTTAAGAGCTGGCGATGCTCGCAACACATCTGGTGTTGCAAATGTCCAGGTGACTACATTCCACTAGGTGACACCTTTGTCTTATTGTTGAGTTAATAAAAAAATGTACTTAAATCATCCACTTGATTTTCATTAGCCGCTATTGCCTTGTAATATTGACTTGTAAGTCCTGGAGCGATGACATTAATCCTACATCATTATAATGAAACCCAACCATGAGGCGGACGACCTTCCCGATGGAAACTGTTTACTATCACCTATGAGTATTTGCAGCACCAGAGACGTGAATATCGCCGGCTTTGAATGATGCCTTTTGTGAACAACCCTATATCATGACACTCAGGGAATACGCAAAGAGAAAGTTTATTCCTCATCAAAATTTGAATATATTTAGTAACTGTTTCTAAATGAAGCCGTGATAGTCTCTGATTTTTGGAAGTTATATGCATATTAGGAATTAATTAACACTTGCATTAGTACCAAATAACACCACCAATAAAATAATAATAATGTGATTAATAAGACACCTGTGCTGAGTACGGAATGAGACGAGTAAGGCCATAGCCCACCACGCTGGCCAAATGCGGACTGGTAATCTTCACACAGTTTCAAGAACTTTACAGAGAACTCTCAGGCATGCAGGTTTCTTCACGATGTTTTTCTTCATGCCTTCGTTAGTGTCTTAAAGGATTGATGGTGTAACATATAGACAATTTCAAATAAGATTAAAATCTCGTGAATCTCTTGTTACCTTTTCATATAGTTATATCATAGTATCCGTTTTAAATAATAAC
The DNA here is from genome assembly GCA_018249415.1 of Phareas burnsi. Lineage (NCBI taxonomy): Eukaryota > Metazoa > Arthropoda > Insecta > Lepidoptera > Hesperiidae > Phareas > Phareas burnsi. Next base: position 12,774 of record DWKL01000329.1, on the reverse strand, counting down.
GTTTGAGTACTACCATCCTGTCACTTTTAACTCGAATAGGGAAATCCGTAATCGAGCAGGACGGTCCGCATACCGGAAACATTCCTCCGAGGACAGTGGCAGGTTATTAAGGAACAGGCGAGGTGTCGTCGACAGGGCAAAAACACCCCAACACCGATGGGAAACCTAGCATTCTTACCCTAACCGTTAATAAATGTCACGGTCGGGCCATTGACATTTGTCGGAAGGGTGACCCGACATCTGCGGAGGTCCCGTTGAGGACACGCTCGGCTGGTGGTGGCCCTAGCTAACCCTTTTATGGGAACCAATCGCTGAAAAACGACGCAATTGACTGTTGCGCGTGGTTTAACTAAAATTTATGGGCGGTTATCGACCACAAGTCATAGGAGTATTGATATAACGAACGCACCTTACTTAAATGGTCAGATTATTATTATTTTTTATTATGTTTATAGTGTGCAAGCCACCTGATGTTAAGTGGTCATTGCAGCCCATGGATACCTAAATCAAACCTCAAACAGGACTGAAGTACTATATGAGATTGTGTGTAGATGCATTACTACATACTTCTAAGGACTAAGATTGTCGCCTCTCTCTAAGTATACCCGGCATATACACCTCTCCAATCGAAACAAGAATTGCTTCATGGCGAATTATGACGGCGGCAGTGGTACATACCTGGGCAAATTGTATTTCTACCACCTCAAAATTATATACACTATATTATGTATTTTGTAATTATCCGACGCGAACGGATCCGCGGGGCGGCGTATGTCTTACTGTGAGTCGACTGTTTACATTTACGCTCATCAAGTAGCGGCACTTTCGAGTCATTATCCATCATTTTAATTCCACTATACTTTCATCTACTAAAAAACGCTTGCAAAACCGAGTCCCACATAACTACGCACCGCGGTGGCGTAAAAATCCGTCATTTATCGGGCCTTAGGCCATATAATCCGAGACAGGGTGCAATTACCGACGTAAGAAACGCGGCTTGGAGCTGCGGCGTGCGTCCTCGGCGTGCGGCTGCGTTATGCAGCCAATGTAGCTGCTAATATTTTTGGATGTAATATTGGAATGTTAGAGTAGGTGGTAATAATGTTTTAAGGGTGGCAAACCCTTCGTGGTTTGTCTTCTGTGACATCATCGTATCACCTATATCTTCATTATAACCTTAGTGTAAACCGCTACTGTGTTTTGGTTTGAAGGGCATGGTTGTGGAAAGACCCTTATTCAAGGCATTCCAACCCAGTTTAGGTGTCGATTACAGTTGTCCATGGGCGGTAATGACCACTTACTATTAGTTGGAGTTTTCTTTGTACATTTCTACATTCATAACCCCAAGCTAGGAGTCTCTGTATCGTGAGTATCAAGAACATATAAAAAGACGAGTATACAAACATCCGTTCCTAGAACAGAAATATAGATGTATTATTTAATTTTCGCCGGGAGCAGAACTCGGAACCCCTTGCGTGTCAGACTAAGCGCCACGCCACCTATGCGCCACGCCGGCAACGCAAGTGGACTTTGTGCTTGTTTGCCATTTCTATGCCTTAAGAAACATACCACTATTATCAAATTCTACAGAACATAGATTGACCACTTCGTAACCAGAAGGATTCTTATGTAAGCACAGCTGTGACGTAGCGGCTAGCCGCTAGCCTCGTCTACTATTAGAAGATAAAGTAGTGGTTGCAAGGAATTATCTGTTATTATATAGCAATGGGCAATACGGCAGAACGTTATCAATGGCTTCTTGCTTTTCTTGGCGCCTAGACTATTGTGTGGAGCAAGCTATAAGCGAGTAGCCCGTAACCTAACGCTCAAAGCGAAATAAAGAAACATATAGTCGTTATTAAGCAGTGATAGCATAGTGGATAAGACTGCGGCCTCTCACACTAGGGGTCCGGGGCTCAAATCCCACACACACCTCCGATATTTCGAAGTTATGTGCGTATTAGAAATAATTATCACTCGCTTCAACGATGAAAGAAAACATCGTGAGGGAACCTGCATACCTAAGAGTTCTCTGTAAAGTTCTTGAAGGTGTGTGAAGTCTACCAATCTGTGCTTGGCCAACGTGGTGGATTATAGGCTAACCTCTCTTATTTTCAGAGGAGATCCGTCGTACCCAGTTGTGGGACATTAATAGCTTAATGATGATGATGATGATGTTGATATTGATGTTGATGTTGATGATGAGGTTGATGATGATGATGATGTTGATGTGGTTGATGATGATGATGATGATAGTACTTATTTATTTTTTATAGATTAAAAGTAGCAAGCGAGCATGCGGCCTGCCCGATGGTAAGTGGTTACTATAATCAACCCCAAATAAAATAGAAGTCCTACTTGAGGTCGGCTACCGGTGATTTGCTCCTTCTAATAACTAAATTGGTTTCAGGACTAAGTTCACGTCACATTTCTATCTGTCATCACATCCGTACAAATCAGAAACAGCGTTTAACATTGTTGATATATGCTAGAAATATGTGAGGCGGTGGTGCCTCAAGAGTTAAACCGCAAAGGCTTCGAAAGCAATATTTAAAGGGGTGACCGCTAGCAAATGATCATGAGCGTTCCCATCTTAAACAATCAGTCCTGGCTGTTTTGACATGTAACAATTGTTAGGTCACATTCATTTACCCGGATGGGTATGCAACCACTTATACAACCCACTTTATTTATTGATATTTGCTGGCAATACTGTTTTAAGTGTGACTACTGAGGAATGTGTTGATATTGTTTCAAATTATAATGTGGACACCGATAGATACATCAATGCTTGTGATGACTTTTCTTGTAAGCGGTACCAACGGAGATCGGGCATTCAGATCTTAGCAGCCGGCGCGTAAGGGTGCAGTGAAATTTGAGATGAGAGAAAGGTGATTAGTGTTTAAATTTAGTGTGGACCTCTGGAATTGTAATTATAATATTTGGATTAATTTGTAATTTACACTAGCATTACGACATCTAAGGTCATATAATCACGTAGTGGAGTTCTATTTGTCTCTAGCGAATTTAATAAAATTGTTACTAAATATTAAATACGGACTCCTTACACAATAATAACATGTTGATCGACCCGCGTGGCGCAGTGGTTACGATACGGATCGGGTTACTATACGGTTTCAGGTTCGATTCCCGGGCAGGCAGACGTCTAAATGATGAATTAATGTTTCTGTTCTGGGGTCTGGGTATTTGTGTATTCATCTTATATGTGTCCATGACACCCGCGACACAGGGTAGGTATCGTTTGGTAGGGCTATCATTGTAGAAAGCATTATTTATAATAAAATTTGAGGCATTTGTAAAGTTTGAAAATATTAGACAGTCCGGTTAGCTACCAACTCAATGTCATTACCTACTCACGAATATGTACATCCCAAGGCGTGGAGCAGCGTGGTTTAATACAATCGCTGTCTCCCGATACTTGAACATCGTGTTACATTCATCAGGGGCGTCACCTTCGCGCCATTCCCGCTATCTCATACTGCTAATATCGTCCCAATGACAGAGCGATCAACAGTAATTTTTAATTCTCTACCACGTCACGAATACAAGCCAGCCGGCGCAACTAAACATCCATTCCAGTCAAGCTAGAATAGCCATTCAATCCAGCCATTTGGCCTTTCCACCTTATATTTGGGTGACGTCACCTATGTGACGCCATCATTGTATCCTCATAATTAGGTACATGACATATGACAATTAACATATTTTGAGATACAAAGGCGAAACGGTAAATAAAATTGTGAATTATTTTTCATCTTATATTTAAATTAATTCATCATCATCATCAACCCATTACTGTCCCACTGTTGAACAAGTTTCTTCTCTCAGAATACAAAGAATAGGCCCGCCATGCTTGCCAAGTATAAGTTGGTAAACTTAAAAAACATTTGAAATTTCATAAAGAACTCACAGGGATGTAGATTTCCTCACAACGCTTTTTTCACTACCCGAGCAAGTGACAATTAATTTTTAATAGACACATATCTTCGAAAAATTAGACGTGCTTGGGATTCGAACCCTGACCCCTAGCGTGATATTCCGGATGTTTATAAAATAAATAAATTTGAATACAGCTACACAAGCTTGGATAGTCTAGTGAAAAGTTTGCGGTTTCTTCAGCTGGGGTCCTTGGTTCTGTTCTTGGGTTTATATAACATTTTTATTGCAGAGCTTAATCACGGTATTATTATGTCGCTCTGATAAATGCGAAACCTTATGTAATACAACATAATTAAGATAGAAACATCATTACAGATTATCAAGAAAGTGTCCTAGGTTGACTGATCTGAGAGCTTTATGTGGTATATCGTAACCAGTAACCTTATTTCATCTGAACGAGTTAGCTAAAACAACATTACAGTCAGCAACATCTTTTAAAATATATCTGTATTCCGCATTGAGAGAAGCAGCGTTACGAGTACACTCCACCAGGACATGTGTTAAGTCCTCAGGTATACCGCAAATATTAGAGTTCGGTGACGTTGACGTGACGTGACGTTGCATGAGGAAAGCAAACTTTTTAGCTGGAATGCGCCTAGAACGAATACGCATAATTGGCACTGCTTCTTTCCTAGGATGGTTGTGATTATTGATCAACTGTGTTCTAGGGGGTGCTGCTGGATATAACATTTATTTACAGTAGCACTTACTACTGTCTGTGATCCTGCATTGGCAACCTACCAGGTGGAATACATTCCAGTTTGCTACCTACTTTTATTATACTATATATTTTATTAGATACATACAGAATTTCGGAGACATTACAGATTTTTACAGAAAATTTGGTTAAGAACGCTTTCAATTCACTTATTAATTATATCAATTAAGTCAATACAGCGTTAAAACTTTATTTATACGATACCAAAATGTTACTGAAATCGATTACCAGATTTACACATGCTCAAAATAAAGTATTTTTTATAGGTGGCAGAACTATATTTCGACCACGGTGGACTCATGATCTGCCGAGAAGCAACTTTTGTGTTTCAGTTGGAGAAATATGTTGCCGGGTACACCTACATGCGAGGCGAGTCCTCAGGAGTGGTGACGAATCTATGTAAGACCTCAGATAGGGCTTCTGTCCTGTGTGACGTTAAATGTGTCCATGGGCTCTAACAATCACTTCATATCAGGTGGCATCCACGCTCGTTTGCTACTTTTCTGACATAAAAACAATGGACCTATTAAAACGCTCCTTATTTCGCCACACAACAAACAGGCCGCAATGGAGCGCGTCTCTACATTAACGTTTTTTCGCCGCCAATTTTCCGCGCAGTTTATCCCAAGGTAATGGCGAAGCGTCACGATAGAAAAATGCATTATTAAACCCCATAACCGTTTCCAATATCGCTATGATGGAGGTGCGCAAACAAACACCCTTTGGCACAAAAGCCGGTGTGAATTACGCCCGAGGTCGCTCAAACCCGAGCTTAGACCCATTGTCCGAGCACCAGGCCACTTTGGGGTGACTTAAATCCGAAATTGGGTATTTCGAAAAATGTGCATGTGTCATTTATCACAACCCTCCCTCAGTAGCGGGAGGAAAAAACGAGCCTAACCCTATTTAAAAAACTACCCTCAATAATCCGGTAGCTAGACTCCCGCGGCACACTCTAACAGTATTAAATTTTTCTACTATTAATACAATGGAGACGCAAATAAATATTGGATGAACGATGGAAGCGGATCACTAATCCTTATTAAGTGAGAATGGGTAGTAAATACCGTGTGACATGACAATGAATGACCAGCGTCAACCAGCCTGATTGATTTTTGAATATTAAAGTTTTTTGAGTCAACACTTTATCTCATTGTTTTTTGGATTTTGGTTAATAGCTTGTTATATAAAAGTAAGAATATATAGTTGGTCAACAGAAATGTATTTTGTTTTTAATTTAAACATTGAATAATTATATGTATTTAACAAATAATATTAGAATAACAAGAATTCAATTTGATAATAAATGGATTGCTAGAAGAAAGAACGTCAAAACGATTAAAATTAAAAATAATGCTTGAAATTGCGGTCACACTTTTGCTTTCAACCGCGTTTTATTTATACGGATGACTTGAGCTCATAATTAAATTACTCTGCGGTGTAATAGGCAAAATTAAGACAGCCACGTGTCGATTAAAAGCCAACGCCGGCCCACAAAGAGTGGAGCGTTTACAATTGGTGGTTAAAATTTTCAATATTTTGGTCGGTGCGTTGCGTTCGGGAGTCGCACGTGCGGCCGCGTGACTCGTGTTAGCCCCCCGTCGATACGCGTCGCTTTATTTTTTATTATTTTCATAATTCAACTTTCACAATAACAACCGGGAAGGCGTTTCGCACGGTTAGCTCATGAAACCACTTTCGCGATTCGGGGCTGAGACGGCGGCTTACCGCAAGGACCACTTATGGGCCCGTTTTTATTTATGTTGCATTGCTCGCGTCGCGTTTTGTGATCCACTTTATCAAACGCTTTACAGAGATCGCTCGCCGTGGGGTTGAAATGACTGGGATAATAATTTAGCTCGGTTCTTGGTGGCGAATGGCTTATTGTGTTTTTTGGCGCCGGATTAGCGAGCCGCGGGTAGCTGCCCATAAAGCTTTAGCCTTCGAACGTTTCGTCGACAAATATAAATCCTCAGTCGCAATTTCGTATCTCTAAAAATTTATTATCTACAAAAAATGCTTGGGTTATTAATGATTTTATTAAATTATTCTTTTCTAGCATAGGTATAACAATGGACTGATCATTCTTAAATAACTTAGCTTTCGTACTCTTTTAAAATAATCATAATAGAAAATGTATTCATTTGCTTATCTCTAAGGCCCCGCGTGGCGCAGCGGTTACCATACCAGTCTGACACGCATAGGGTTTTGGGTTGGATGTCCGATCAGGCAGACATCTAAATGATGAATTTAGATTTCTATTCTGGGTTTGGGTGTTCGTGTTCCCATCGTATATATGTCCATGGCATGCATGACACAGAGTATCCTAGTGTGGAGCTATGGGTGTAGAAAGCGTTTGTTTTGTTTATTATTGTAATTTACTTAATTTTCTTTAAATAAGTGATTTTTTTTATTTTGTATCATGTTTTATCAAAAGTAAAACACAATTTACACTTGTTTTTAATTAACCTACCCGTGCCCCAGTCACGTAGCACCCAGAAGTAAAATACCTTGCAACAATATTCGATTAAAAGCGTTCAAGTTTTATGACCTTGTACTGTGGGGAAGGCACAATATCATGTGCATATTGAGACTTGTTTCTAAGTGGAATTTTTAGTGTTCCGTACTTGGGGATTCTAAAGTGTATTATGCACTATCCGTATTTTTTATTTGATGGTATATTCTCAGGCCAAAAGGCGCAGTGTTTATTATAAGTCAGTTTAAAAATTTGCCATTCTTTCTGTGTGTAAGTGCATTAAAATTAGACTTAGATATTATGTGTTAGTGAATGTGTAGATCTAATTGTCTTTAAGTTAAGATTGATAAAAGACGTCAATGATCTGCAGTATACAATAATTCCAGAAGGCCAGATAGGCTGCTTGATGTTTATAATATTTCAGCTAACCTTTAACCAGGGTAGTGCATAGAGTACTGAACAAAATCAAGATGGTCCATGTATAACTGGCTTTATCCAAATTGCCGTAACAGTAAGGGTTCTGTTAGGGGGAGTTTTTTTTTATTTTAGAGTAATTTCCCATTACATTTTACGTGAGTCAGGATCTTGTGGGGTAGCGTTTTTGCCTTCCCTCTTACAAACCGCTGTTACGTTTTCTATTATTCGCTATCTTTGTTTAGAATTAAAGTCTTTATATTTTTTTGTTTCGACCATTTTTATTCAAATTGGAATTTTATCTAACTTTCAGTAACTTTATAAAACTGTTTTGGTATTGAATTCAATTTATTTTTTCAATAATCTGTTACATTTAGTTTACCGTTCTATAGCACTCGGTTGTCCCCAGAAAATATATTACGCTATAGAATTCTTAAAATATTTGTATGCACTATCTAATTGTAAAATATAATTTACATTAATTAAAAAAGCTACTAAATAGCGCGATTAATTAATAAATTAAATACTAATTAGTCAATTTGCATGTAGAACATTCAATCAATAAACACGGTATAAAAGAGAACTTCAACTAGTTTTTTACTTAATTTTAAAAAGAAATAAATAACATACGCTCGCGCGGTAGAGATAGCTCCTCTCTGGAGTAAAATAAAACTGATTGCGATGGCGCAGCACGCGCGGCGTTGCTCGATAAGTCGAACGAAGATGTACAAATGTATTTTTATTTTCATTCGACGGTACGATAGATCTATTTTGTTTAGATTTTTATCATATTACCGTGTTTTAAGAATACTAAATTATTACATTTAAAATATTTTTACATCATGCATTTTTAATGCAGCAAGGTAATTACAGCACAAAAATCTTCCAATAACGTTTGTTAAACAAAAAAAAAAAAAATCTACCTTCCGTTAGTAATACTTTGTACACATTAAACGACGTTAAAATATGTGACATTTGGTCCACACGAAGTATAATAAATTACTGAAGATAATAAATATAAATTGCAGAATTGGAGCAAATAAAATAAATTGCAATGGCACTGGATCATCAGTTTCCTGTGCCAACAGCGCCGGGCGCGTGTAAGGAAGTATTAAAGTCGTACAACTTAACCCCACGCCGGGGGCCTAAATATATCCGATAAAAAACTAAACACCCCTCATGCAAAAACCTACCCCAAGGAGGCAAATAGATACGTCCATAAAGGAAAATTTATACACAAATTAATTTGTAGCGGTGCCAAATAAAATTAAACGAATACGCGATCAAATCAGACGAATAAAACTTTGCGGATGTTTGTACAAATTAAATGTATCATTGTGTGAATTTGTAACATTTTATGATTCTTAATTATAAGGAGATCAAATGTCGCATTTCGAATACCAAATTAAATTAGATATATCCGAATAGATAAATAGAAATCGAAGAAGATTTAACAAAATATCAACGAGATAATTTAAAAATAGCTGTCGTCGTAAAGTGTCCTATGTTTTATGTTGAGAATTGATAATCCGAATTATGCAAATGTGCATCTAACGAATAAACCAGAGATGTATCAAAATTCATTTGGAGGAATTATTACGTCGATAAATCTCCATTGGAAAGCCATATGCCTTAAATTTCAACTTTCTTGCCGACGTGGAAGTACTCACGTAGTGAGTTGGAGGTGTTCGGTAATAAATGACCGTTTAGTCAGCGATTGTAGGTAGCGGTTTGTCGAGGGCCATATTGTAGGTTCAAGTTACTCATCGATAGAAACTAAGATAAATTGAAATGGAATGTTTTGAATTTGATGAAAGATGATTTAAAGTTTGATGGCAAACATATTGTTTATTGAATTTTGTGAAGATTGATATCTTTGCATTATCCTGGATGTTATTTATCTTATGTTATGTCTCTTGTTATAATAGTAATAACAATAAAAATTAGACAGTTATTTTGTTATTATTTTCTTAGGCTAGGAACATATTTGAAGTATCCTGGTTCGATGCTGAATCATATGTCAAAGGGCCGTTCACATTCAATTTGTCTTCCTTAATTATGACAACGTATATAAATTATTCTGTGGGAACCCGGTGACGAAAGAGATTTTCGCCATTAAACTCGATGGAGGCTGTATCGCCGGTGCGTGATTTATCATGTACAAATGTACATTAGATTTTTATGTTTGTGTCTCAGAGGCTGTAAATAACTCCCGAGTTCTTCGCTTGGAAGATTAACGTTACTGATTTATTTATTTAGGCGTATGATGAATGGTCGTGGTCGAATTGTTTCTAAGTGGCGGCGTATGAAGACGTATCAAAGTTTCAACTGCTCGTGTGTTTTATGATCCAGGGTGTTTTCTTGTGTAGGGTGCTTAAATTTTTAAGCGTAGGCTTGACATACTTTACGTAATTTATTTTATTTAAAGGTCAATATTATTTAGACAAATGTTAAAATTAATACAAGCCGATAGTGTCTTAATTTTTATTTTGCTTTTGGAGGTCAGGGAGTCTCGGCTTTGGTAACTTAGTAACCAAACACCAAAGGCCCCAAAGTCGAAACTAATCCAATTCTTTCTAGTAATTGCCTAATCTTTCGAGTTTAAATAGCTGGTACTCAATCCCGAGCCCCGAGGTGAACTAACCGCCCTTGAAATGGTTATTTTTTAAAGTTCCCCGTTATAAGACGCGGGAAATTAAACGGGGAGGCAGATTTAGTGGCAATTTCGGAACAAATCTCTCTTTATATTGATTGTTCGTAATTTTTTGCTCCGTATGCGTCGTTGGCTTGGTGATTTAGTGTATTTTTATTTTGAGTGAAGCAGGAAAGCGCTGCTGAGTTACAGCGAAATCTGTTTGAAGTTCTCTTTATATTGTTTATCGATTTATTGATATATTAATTGCTCAATTGTGCACTGAAATATTTCAGCTTACGAAATATTATAATATATTTACAGTAAAGTACAGTAAAGTAATTCAAAAAGCGGTAGTTACCCGATGCTCCGTTGAAGTGCCGATATCGATAATCTGTAACAGCCTAACTGTTAGTTTTAGTATTTTATCTAATCTTAGCTTTAAGACACGTTGTTTATAAATCAAATTTCGTCACGGTCGTTCCCGCGGTGCACTCTCCAAACATATTATAAATCTATCGTATTTAGAGAGCTCCGTTGCACATAAGCACGTCGTAAACCCGAACCAAAGACATTTACTATCAAGTTTCAAGGTCAAAGAAATCAAGTGTAATATTTATTTAATTTACGGCGGAGACGGTACTAAATTATCTGGCATATATTTACATAATTGATATAAGAAAAATACCGTTTTCCGCTAATGAGTAGGGTCTCCTTCCATTTATTTACGCCAAAACGTTTGTTTCGGGATTTAGTTGCCGGAAAGGATTATAAGTATACCTAAATGTATTCAAGTGAAATTATTCGTTTAAATTTTACTATTGTCAGAAATGTGATAATTAGAATTGCAGTTACAGCTACAGTTAAAATTCAAGAAATCCTACCTACCGATACGAACAGTCCAGGATACGAATCTTAGACACACACCTTTGATTTTTAATGTTATGTACGTATTAGAAATTATTTATAATGAAGAAAATTTTAGTAAATAAATGTACCTATCAAAGGTGAGTAAAGAACCCAGTTTGGTGAACTATGACCTAAATCCTTTCCCTTCGATGGGAATCGTAACAACTTGATGTTGATGATTACATCAGGCATGAAAAATATACAGAATATTCAAAACTGATCTACAGAGAACCCTTTTAAAGCTCTTTGTAAAGGTGCTGCAGCTAAGGATAAATACCAGCAAATAAAAACTACAAACTATTACCGAGTTACTTGTAAACCGAATCCCATTGGAAAAATGAGGAGACTCCCTAGAGTTTGACAAAATAAGATCGAAATCCGGATTTTTGGTATACATTAAAACATATTAAAAATCTAAATTTAATATTGTACAGTCGCGGTTCCGTGGTCGTTGCCGAGGCGAGGAAATGAGATCTGCGGCTACTACGCAGATGTGATCCTTGCAACTTTATATGCCTTTTTCTATCTTTTAGTCTAGTCTTTTAGTTGAGTCTAAAGTAAATATCAATGGAACTATAATTTATTTTGGTTCCTTTATGTGAGAAAGCCACCAAACGTAGGTCACTTGATGTTAAATGGTCACTGCAGCCCATGAACACCCACATGCAACCTCAAACAGGAGTAAGGTTATCTGGTTAGTTTATGTAAATCGCAAATAGTGCAAAGTTCGGTGTGTAAAGATACACTTAGTGTGATCTCGTTTCGGGATATTGTAGACAAAAAAGAACCGAACTAATAGTTGGGTAGACAGACTAATTTAACACTGGTGTCTGTCAATAGTGTCTCTCGCTACCGCAGTTTCGCCGCGACCACGATACATGCAACTGGGTCGAAATTTCGGCAATAAAAAAGTCGCATATTGTATCTGTTACATAATTAAAATCTATAATTTCCGCGATAACATTAGCTTAAAATCATAAGTACATATTTCACAATAATCTATTTTATTTTGAGAATTTTAATATTACTGCGCTATGAGGATCACGTTTACTAATAAACACATACCTTCATATTAATTTTCACTCTACGCTATGTTACACGGTGGAACATCCCATGATATCAATTCCGTGAAATTTATTCCACAATCTCGAAAAGTTCCAAAATGATACGATTTATTATGCTATTAAGATTGTAGAGATTTCGTGATCAAACTTCTAATCTAATTGGAATAGCTACTATTTAGAAAATTAACATAATTAACTCTATCCGAGATTTCACAAACAGAACTTTAATTCAATATTTTGAGTCGAATTTACATTAAATCTTTTGGCGCATTCCAGATCACTGAGGATCATAATGATATAAGTTATAGCGAATTAAGTAAACACTGAATTTAAAATTAACTTATTTGGACATTTTTATAATGTTGATGCAATAAGTGAAAGAAGCAGACAATTAGTAATGCTGAATATCGGCTAAATATTTAATCTAGTAATCTATACATATTACTATAACATTTTCATAGGTCAGAGATCTTAAGCAAGCTTGTAGTTCACCGTAATCACTGCTCCCATGGACGTCTGTAGATCCGGAACGCTATGACATGGGGCTCTTCAAAAAAGGTGCCAAAAGAGCTCTACTTCCAAGCCGGCGATGCATTGGCGA
>DWKL01000328.1:0-20120 GCA_018249415.1 Phareas burnsi | reverse complement strand
GCTTTAACGGTGAAGGAAAACATCGTGAAGAAACCTACACATCTGAGAGTTCTTTGCAAAGTTCTCGAAGATGCGAGAAGTCTACCAATTCGCACTTGGCCAGCGTGGTGGATTATGGCCTCATTCTGAGAGGAGACCCGTGCCCAGTAGTGGGACATTAATGGGTCGATAATGATGATGAGTATAATATATGTATGTACAAAGTATATTAATTTATTATGTTAATTTAGAATTACACAATAATTAGAGACCCTGTCGGTATAGCAATACGTGTTTGTTGTTATTTTGTCGCCATGCGGAGCGTCTATTCAACCCACCGATTTGTAAAATATACGTATTATTACCACTGCTTGGCAATATGTTTTAAGTGCCTTAAAAATCACCTTAAAATTCTTGAATTATCTCACCATATGTGGAAACTCTCCAGGCAGCGTGTCTCTACCGCCAATTGCAAAATGTGGACGAGCCACACCAAGTTTATCCAATTTCTCTCGTTCATATAGAAAGCCTTAAAAGGATTAGAAATGGATTAGGATTGTAATGTTATTACATGGTATAGACGGCCACGGTGACGCCCCTCCAACTTATCAGAATCCCTTACATTTCATGTTTACAATGATCTGCTAGAGTAACACTTCTGTTTTCCACTAATTAGCGATGTGGGTACACGTACACAATAAACTAAACACGAGAGAGCGAGAGGTTTTGTAGGTATTTCTTCTTCTGTACTTCTATCGTCTTTATTGCTCTGTGGTTTTCTTCACAGAACAATATAAGACAGCAGAAGAGCAAAGAGGGCGGTGTTTACGCGCCCTATTGAGTTTAGCATGTTATGCCAGTTTGGCACAACACGCTAGTATAACACGTAGATGTGAATTCACAGACACGCGTTTGCGAATGTGTAAGCGTGTGAGTACTATGCTATTATGCGTGACTTATTCTTTGGATCCGTGTGTGTGTTACAAGGGGGAAGGATATAGTGGCGACAGCAGACGCCGAAAAATTAGCGCATAAGAATAGTTCTAGCTCTCCGATATTGATCTGTGGCTTTCTCGTCATGAAAAATAGTACGACATGCCTACATGCGTTGAACTAGGTCCATATATTTTTGCAATATAAATTACCGCATCAAATATTCAATGGAAAGGATTTTTAATCATGCTACTACTTGTGACGGAGAGGGAGAAACGCCGCTTTCGGTATAAAATTTGTACCAACTATAATAATTGTATCAAATCAAAATATAGTTCTCCTGATGGAAGGTGACGGTGGTTTGGTAGAACTATAGTTTGTCCGGGGAAGTACCACCGCCGCTCTCGCAAACCACCGTTAAGCAGTGCCTATTTGTATTTCGATTGGAGAGTTTCGGTCGCCAGGCAGACTTACAGCGAGGCGACCAATTTCGTCCAAGAGTAGTGACGCATCTATGTACGACCTCAGATAAAACTTCAGTTTTATTTGAGGTTAGATGTAGATGTCCATGGGCTGCAGTGACCTCTCAACATCAGGTGGCTTGCACGCTCGTTTGCTATTCTTCAAACCTAAAAAAAAAGTGGTTCTGTATCCGTTTACCACACCGTGCTATTCTTCTTTTTAATGCAGTGATAGCCTAGCTGTTAAGATTCCAGCCTTCCACGCCGGGGTCCGGTATTCAAATCCTGCCCACACGTCTGATTTTTCGTGCATAATTTTATGTGCGTAATAGAAATTCGGGTTCGAACCCCGCATGCACCTCTAATTTTTCGAAGTTATGTGCATATTAGATATTAATTATCACTTGCATTAACGGTGAAGGAAAACATATTGAGGAAACCTACACATTTGAATGTTCTTTGCAAAGTTCTCGAAGGTGTGTGAAGTCTACCAATCCGCAATTGGCCAGCGTGGTGGATTATGGTCTAACCCTTCTCATTCCGAGAGGAAACCCATGCCCAGCAGTGAGACATTAATGGAAGTCTTCTTTCTTGTTGATGAGGATTATTAAAATATACGACAATTCTTGCATTAATTTAAATCTGCTTCGGTGATTTTCGTATTGTTTTTTTTCTAAAGGTGCATCCATCATACTCGATAACGCGATCGAACAGTGATCCATGTGCATATTATATTACATTATATTGTACATAGTATGGATACATTTATATACTTTCCCGATTATATTTACGGTAGTGTACACGTTTCGTGCACATGCTTTATAAATACAATGTAAAAAGGTGACTTTAAAAATTATTAAGTATTAACGTCGTGAAGTAATTCTTTTGTTTCGGTTGGAGAAGTATGGTTGTCGGTTCCACTGCCAAGGAAAGCTACCATTTCCATCCTCAGGACTAGTACCGCATGTGCGTGTGACTTCAGATGGAACGTATATTCTGTTTGAGATTAGATTTGGATAGAATGTAACTTAACGTCAGGTGGCCCATTCGCTCGTTTGCTACTCTTTAAATATAATAAAAAAAAGTTAGTCACTTACAAGCTGAGCTATGTTTAATAAAGTCTTCTCGTTTCTTAAGTTCCCAAATGTATTCATAACATTCTGTAAATAAAAAGGTTATTTAAATAACGTGGGTGTGCTTATGTACGGACGTAAGAAGGTTACACTTTTTGCCGTAACAAAACAAAAATAATTCCGAAACATTCACCCTGCATGGCAGTACTCTATACGTTTGTGAGAAAAATGATAAAATAATTAAATAAAGACATTCAATACAATTGATAAAGGTGTAAGTAAGATAAATATAACTTATAAAAAGCATAATTTTATTGTAATTACGTTTATATGAATAAACGTCTTATTCTCACATTCTTAATGTATTTTGACACAAATGAATAATAACAATGTGTAATGTAATAAAAATAATGCATACCGACAGTAACCTCAAATCTAGAGATGTACATAAAAAAAATATATATATAAACATGCGACATTGATTAGCCAACTTCATGGTGTCGATTTTAGAAGCTGCGCATGCGTATTGTAAAAATTCACTCTCATTTTGCCCAACGCACCAAAAGAAGTAAAACTTCAAAAATAGGAGTAGAACTCTATGTGGTTCACCTGCAGTAGCAACACCATTACACCTGTATATGTCTCTTAATCGCAGCGCAATCTATATTGAGTCGCAGGTAAGATGTGTATGTGCAGCCCATGGACTTACACATTGTACCTCAAACAAGACTGAAGTCGTATCTAAGGTCGTACGTAACTGCGTCACTACTCCTGAGGACTAAGATGGTCGCGTCGCTGTAAGTATACCCGGGAACCCCAGTTTTCCATCAGAAACGCAAGAATCGCTTCACGGCGGTCCATGGGCGACAGTGACCACTTACCATCATATAGACTGCATATTCGTTTCTTACTTTTATTGTATAATCCGCCGTGAAGCACATTTTGCGTTGGTTGGAGAGGTGCGGTTGCCGGAAACACTCACAGAAAGGAGACCATCTTAGTCCTCAAGACATCATCCTCAGCGCACACATGTACGTACGACCTTAAATAAAATATCGTCCTGTTTGTTAGATGTGGTTGTCTATGGGTGACCACTTAACATCAGGAGGCCTGCACGCTCATTTGCTACTCTTTAAACTTAAAAAAAAACTCTTGTCCAGAGACGTCTATATCTATGACAGTGACACCGCCACAGATGACACCTGTATGATCCACTGAAAACATAAATCTGAAAAATAGGGCCAAGTTATGAACAAAAGACTTTTCAGTTTGAAGACGTTGCCGATAAGAATTGAGATCTAAAAGACCAATTACCAAACTTCATAGCTGTTTCTTAAAAGTTTTTTTACAAGCCTTACATAAATAAGATTCTTAGTGGAAAGAAAGTTTTAAGCTAATATTATCGCGGAAATTATACATTCTTAATTACGTAACGAGTACTCACGATTTGCGATTTTTTCATTGCCTATATTTCAGTTTCGCCGTGACCACGGCCTATGCAACTGAGTCGAAATATAGGCAAACGGCAAATCGTGAGTACTCGTTACGTAATTTAAAAAAAAAGAAAGTTCAGTGTCATTCACTTGATTTAAAAGAAAATTTGTTGTTTTTTGACACTAAATTTATAACTTTTTATTATTTATTTCACATTACATTAACTTAACTAGTACACTGCCGCGTGTATCAAGACTTACTAGCTTCACTGATCCTGCGTCCTGTATTGAAATTTGGCATCTTCGGATCGAAAGGGCTGCAAGGGTTGGGTTTCTCAGTCGTCACAGTGGTGTCCTGCCTGGTATGTCTATTATTGTTCTGTAATTAAAATTACATGGTTATACACATGGTAATCTCTCAATAGTTCTTTCATTATCAAGTTCGCCATAGCTGGTAATAGGTATCTACTAAAGACAAGTAAATAATAACTTATTGTATAATCATTGTAATAATTTCTATGGCGGCGATGACGGTAACGTTACTGGCGTGAATACACAGCTCAGTGGTGTATAC
Source organism: Phareas burnsi (assembly GCA_018249415.1). Classification (NCBI taxonomy): domain Eukaryota; kingdom Metazoa; phylum Arthropoda; class Insecta; order Lepidoptera; family Hesperiidae; genus Phareas; species Phareas burnsi. Next base: position 15,667 of record DWKL01000328.1, on the reverse strand, counting down.
GCGTAGGGGTTCAGGAGAGAATACGTTTGAGGAGTATGTCCGAAGATTTGACCAGGAAATATGCCCTGCCTTTGCGCTATTTTCAGCCGCGACGTCAACTGCTTCTTCCACTTTGTTCTCCGATTTTGGAACCAAGTTTTAATCTGGACTTCCGTGAGCCCGAGAGCTTTTGATAGCTCCATTCTTTTCGATACGCTAAGATATTTGTCGAGTTTGAATTCAGATTCGAGGCGTTCTAATTGCTTTGCACTGTACGCTTGACGTGGTTTCCTCTCGGGGCCCGCTCTACGTGGTCTTCTGTTGTTCTTGTCATCTATAACAAAAATATTAAAGTTAATATTATATACGATTGTATTATCTACTTACTTGTCTTTATATAATAGAAATATCAATACATGCCGTCCTCCTGACATTAAATAAACATTATATAGGTTTTAAAACTATATTCGTCTGAGGAGGTACCACCGTCACTATTATAATCCGCCGAGTAGCAATTCTTGTGTTTTGCCTGGAGACGTGTGGTTCTCGGGTATATTAACTACGAGGCTAACATCTTAATCCTCGGAATCAGTCACACATCTACATACCTCAGATAAGGCTTCAGTTATATTTCAGGTTAGATGTAGGTGTGCGTGGGCTGCATCGATCACTTAATATCAGGTGGCCTGCACGCTCGTTTGCTGTTCTTTTCATATAAAATGTAACTATCTCAAACTAAGTCAGGAGTCCCAGTAATAATACTTAAATAGGTAGTAATGTGAAACCAGACATGATCAATATTTGTACCTCTTATCTAAAATATAAGTAGGTATCTGTTTCAGCTGTGACTATTATTCTTTACTAATTTGCACTTCCAACATTAGCCCGTCGAGAGACAGTGAGTTACAAGAATGGTTTTTTGTACTTTGGTGTAAATATTTGAGGTTATTTTGAAAATTAATTATGAACGACAGTAACCTCGAAATTCTTAAAATGTTTCCGCCACTCTACCTACACGTTACTACTTCAACGAAGTCACCTCACAGCGAAATTAAAAATTTCCGAGCAAACCGTGAGTCGCTTACGCAAGTGGTTAGCAGTCGTTAGCGCGGCCATCACTTGCCACACAGCCGCCACAATGCTGTGTTTGCCCACGAGATGTCAAACTGCGCAGGCGCAATTCAAACACCCTGATTGTGTTTATAGCCACTTAACGAGACCCCGCGATCATTCCGATTAGTACGCGACAAAAAATTTACAGAATGTTTGTCTTTAGTGAGAGCGGCTACTTCGTAAATGGAACGGTTTTATTACGTTTTTATGACAGTGGCTTGACAGTCGTTTAATTAAAGCAATAGTTAATGTCTTGTTACATTTTTAGTTTAAAATTGTTTAATTTAAGCAATAGTTATAGTATAATAATGTTATCTTGATGACTAGTGCGGCGCGGCGGCAACCACACCCGTCTGACATGTAGGGTATTCTGGGTTCGTTTCCCGGTAAAGTAGACATCTTATTTACGAATTTAGATTTCTGTTATGTGTCTGTATGTTTGTGTACTCGTCTTATTTGTGTCCACGGTACTTACGACAGAGGGTATCCAAGTGTGGGGCTATGAATGTACAAAGCGTTTGTTTGTTTTGTTAGTTAAATTTGTAGTATTGGATTTATGTTTTACATTTTCTGAATATTTAACTACATATAATAATTGTAAAATATGTATTATTACAATATGTATTAGTACAATTTGTTTGAAACAGTAAGGTTATTTATTCCCTTTCATCGACTTGATAAGTCTTTCTCATATTTCCCAACGGATCAGTTATGTTGACTCTATATACATTTCGTCAAATTCAAAGTCATATAACCTTTCGTGATTGGACTCTGTTGACTCCATCGCCATAACTTTATCTAGTTTATAAGAGCAGTGTTAAGCACCGCTGTTTGAAGGGTTTAATGGTAAGGCACTTGCCTGAAGCGTTTTAACTTAGTCCTCATAAGAAACAACACGGTTGACTCTACGCACGACTACCCTCTTCTATTTGGGATTGATTACAGGTATCTAAGCGTCAGTTATTACTTATCGGCAGCTGGATTTTAATAGGAGCTAGAACTAGAGTTCGTCCGGGGAGGCACCACCACCGACCTCACAATTCGCCGTGAAGCAATTCTTGTGTTTAGATACAACTTCAGCCCTATTTGAGGTTAGATGTAAGTATCGATAGGTTGCAGTGACCACTTAACATCAAGTGGCCTGCACGTACGTTTGCCAGTCTTCTCACTTAAAAAAAGGGAAACTACATTACTCATTTGATACTTCACAATTCGATTTAATAAAAAAGATTCCAACACGTTAGATAAATTTCTAGTTATAATTTAACAATCTGTAAATAATTTAGGTATAAAATGAAAATGAAAAAAATTATATTAAATAAAATAATTTAATTCGACAATCGCTCCCGCAGCAAACCATGTGCTAAGGCGGAGTGTACACAAACGAGCTTTGTCAGTAATTATCACGGCAGCTGTTTGCCGTCGCCCGGGCGCGAAGTCGCGACCACCGACAGACGACCGGCCACATTTCGTCGAATATCCCCACCCATAAGGAACTTTCTAAGAAGGTGGGTTGATGTTTTTTAAAGCATAGAAGTAGCTAACAAGCGTGTAGTCCGCCTGATAACAAATGGACACTGCTTATGGACATGTAATCAACTACAAATAGGACTAAATTGGATTGAATTGATGTCTTATCTGAGATCGGCCACTACAGAGCATAAAATTCTGTATTTTTGGTTTGTGTTGGCCTCCCTAATCCCTGAAGACTGAATTCGAATGCCTCGTGTTAGTACATCTTGCTATTGGAAGGAATAAATAAGCGTGGTGTTGGTGCTTCTGAGTCGAACCACGTAGGGTTCTACCACCTTAAATGTCTATTTCTTCTACGCTTCTTAATTTATTTTTTTAAAAAACGTCCTTCTCTACCATGATAGTGCGCACCGAGATAGTACCCAAGTACGTAATTATCACAAGAACAAAAAGGCACTGTGAAGTCAGATCCACGTGATAAGGAGATATTCGATTGGAGATGTGCTCGGCAAAAATTGACTTCATGATTATTACGTTTAATTCAATCATGTGTATTCATTTAATTGTACAGGACACAGCGCAAGTAATATGTTTGTATGTAACTATCTTAAGAGCCGTATGTTGACGGTTTTTGGATCAACGTCTATCAACAATTAAACTATATTACCTACATATTGCAAAGTACCTACGTACCTTGTACCTGCAAGAACGTCAACGAACGACAAATATTTTCATTCGCTTATTCTGATTTCATTTTTTATCTATACATAGTACGCACTGCACTGTCCGGAAAAATATTAAAATAATAATTACATGATATTATTTTATTAATACCCATAAGAGGCCAAAATAAAGCAACACCAAATTACGAAAATAATAGTTATTATACTAAATATTAACATAATATAATGTACTTCTGATCAATTAGGAAAACTGATTTGTAGGTATTTTATGTTCTGTGGATATAACGGATTTTACATTTTGACACAGCGATATTTTTGTTGCATGATAGCTAACATGTCCAACTAAGTACAAATGAATATAGATTTACCTAACAATTGATCGATATGTTGAATATATATTTAGCAAGTGTTGATAAGTATGAAATTAACACCTGTTATATGTTTAAACACGACCAATTTTAACAAACACATTTTGAATTTACGTTTAATCAATACATAAGTATAATATTTACAGGGATATAAAATATTTACATGGTTCGTTTTTGGGCTCACACCTTTAACTTTTCTATCTTAGGACGTATTGGAAATTAATTATCATTTACTTTATGACGGAAAACATTATGATGAAACGTACATGCTTGAAAGTTCTTCATTGAGTTCTCAAAGTCTAAGTTCTCAAAATCTACCAATTCACACTTGGCTAACGTGATGGGCTTCCAGTCTTCGTTCAAGTTGAGAAGAGTCAGGATGGCGTTATTCGTCTCATTTTCAAAATGAGAGTGAGGAAAGAGGAACGCGTCAGTTATGTGTTGATAGAGATGCGGTAACCATTACTAAATAACAAATAAGGTTCTCGTCAAATATGTCGTCTGTATTGAACTAAAAACTTATCCTGTTGATGTCCACCATTTACTCAAACAATTACGTCGCCAGACCTCCATCCCGTTCCCGGACATGACACATGACATACTAATTTTATAGCCACCGAAATTCCAACTCTGACGTGACAAAACAGATAACAAACACGAATCTTGTTAAATCAGTGAGCTCGAAGAACTCTGTACATCTAAATAGTCAGTCACGTACGTTGCCAGGAACGCCTAGCTCGCTTCATGACGAATGAATGAAAATTTAGGCTATGTCGCAGTTTGTTTATGACATTTGGTCACTTGTATTGACGAAAAATCCAGGAAAATTCATATAATATTAATTTTAATATTTATGTGACCTAATCGTATCAGAATTGAAAATTTCGTATTATCCATAAGTACATATAAATAAAAGGCAATTTATCTATCTACTCTACGATATTAAAAATAACTGTCATTTTCTAAGTTCTTTTACTTGTTTGCACGATATCAAAATATAGAAAATCTATTTTATTTTCTATCTGATCAGATTATTACAGAAATATAACTTCTAAATAAAGTTATGGAACTTTATGGAAAGTGACATTTGCCATTATTCCGAAAACGTCCTGTGTTAAAACTATAGATTTAGATTTTTTTCACTACGAATTTTATCGTTAAAACTAAACAAACGTGAACTGGGGTGCGATCGATTTTGTTTTTCGTTTCAACACCAACAAGCAGATTTATTTTACATTAAAAGTTTTTACGGAAGTTGGTACGTTCGAAATTTAAACACGAAAAAATGTGTTTAAATTAAAATGTTTCACTTATTATACCCTCATCTTTTTTTTTAAAATAAAAAAAAAAACGCTAAGTATTTTTTTCTTGATTACTTGTAAAACACATACGATGTATTGATAATTGTAATAATAAAGTTTTAATATTTAAATGTACTTATAAATATATAATAATGTAACTAACTCATATCTAGGGAAAGGGATGCGTGTTAGTTGCGTAATTGTGCGTGTGAAGACTCACACCCGGACGGAGTCACGCGATTGCTACGAATCACAATATATGTTATGGCACTGGTGCTCAATCTTTAACTTATTGTGTGGTTGATTCGGGAGTAGTAGATATATTTTTTTTAAAAAATTGTACATGTACTCGGGATATGCCAGATATGATATGTATTTTTTTATTGTAAATATATAGTTATCGTCAAACCATTACTATACAACTGCTGGGCATAAGTTTACAATCAAACTTCACGCCTCTGAAAACTGTATTGAGACCCCTCAGCTATGCAGAATTCTGTACATCTAAATTTAATTAGATATGTCAGGCATGCATTTCCTCATTATGTTTTTATTTACCGGTAGAACATTTGATAATTATGTTCTAATATGCTATGTTCGTATTAGAAATTAACTTATTTAATTATAAATATATTTAAATTCTATAAATATAATTATAAATTAGAAGTACGTGTAGGATTCAAGCCTTGACTCCCGCCTTGGCTGGCTACCTTTGCCTTCATTATTTATTATTAGTAATTAATAATAAATAACACGAAATATTATTACAAAATAAATAAAATTCCTTATATATACTCTGTGATATCTTAATTTAGATTATGTTTTAGTATACGCGTTTTTGCTTTTGCTTTATTTATATTGGGTTTTTATATGTATATCTATAATTAACTTGTGCACTGTTAAGTCGCAGTGCTTAACAGTGCACAAGTTACAATTTAAAAATTAAATATATAATATACTACTTGAATCAACTTCGGACGTTGTTTATAAATAAGTTTTTGATGTTGCGTGGATGATGAATACCCAAGGGTTGAGTATCTTTGCAGCAATGTATTAGGAGCATAGTGCACGATAAAATGGGGTGTTAGGGTGATTACTGATTTGAACACCCATGCAATCCCGTTAATTCTCTATGTACAGTACAATAAGTGGTCATATGATGAATCTTTTGGGCCTGTCATTACTTTCACGCAAAAAAAAAGGTAGTAAATTACTTTTAATTTTTATGTACGACAGATGTTATTATTGTTGTACCTAGGTTTTTAATAATTACATAAACAACTTAAATATAATATTTTGTATTTTTAATGTAAAACACACTTGGAAATCAGAAATGAAATGTAAATGTATATGTTATCTTCAGGTTGTATAAATACTAACTGAAGTATTATCCTTGTTTATTAAGTTTTAGGGGAGAAGTTTGCTTTTATAGAAAATTGTATTATAGTTTTCTGAGTGAAAAGATATTTCCGTTATACTGTAAATACTCCAAAATTAATGTAAGTAGGTTTTTCTTGAGCAGGCTACCTGATGTTAAGTGGCCACAGCAACACGGACACCCACATCTAACCTCAAACAGGACTGAACTTCTATCTGAGCGCGCACGTAGATGCGTCACTACTCCTGATGGCTAAGTCGGTCACCTCGCTGTGAGTGTGCTCGGTAACCGCAACTCTCCGACCGAACCTGCTTCACGGCAGATTATGAGGGCGGTGGTGGTTCTTCCCCAGACGAACAATAGTTCAATTGCAAACCTATATAAATTTATATAGGTTATCCAAATTTAAAAAAAAAACTGCTAATTATGGTACTCTTTCGTGTCAGTAATAGTGTCGATATGTTTAACAAGCTTTTATTGTAGATGCATTTATAATTATGGACAGATGTTTAATTTCAGCTTTTTATATCATGAAAAAGTAAAGGAAACAAAAAAAAGTATTATCTTAATTGATCGTTCATTATTCGTCGGTTTACCGCATACTCAATAACGTATGGATCCAACTTACCATCATAAGTTTATTATGTAAGTAAATTTTCCAATATTAGTATAAAAACATTTCCAATTCACAATTGGTAAGGACTGTAGGCGCTTTACAGTGAATCTTTATATGTTGCTAATTTTACCACTAGGTAGGTCCCAATATGTACAACTATATGAAAGTATTTTAAATAAATCTTTATAATATAAATTGAATAATATGACCACGATTTTAATAGTTAGATATACAATTACTTCAGGGTTATTGTGAATAGTACAACTAGTAACTTTTAAAGTAAAAAATAATTTACCAAAACAAGTGTATTTTTAATACATCAATAAGTACGAAAATTTTGAAGTGCGTGTGGAGTTCCAACTTCAGTCCCCCTGTGCGAGGCCGGAATCTTGCCGTTTAACTATCATTGCTTAAAATAATTAATATAACTGAAGTGACTATATATCTTTCTACCTAGTCGTATTTTGCCAAAATATTTTGAAGTTCGTAGATAAAAAATAGAACATTTTAGTACATAACCACCGTCACTATACTTAAATAAAACAGTTACTTCTAAACGTATTTGGACGATATATTTATATGAAATATTTTACTAAATAATAAACTGGCATGCAATCCATCTATAACCATCATACAGTTAGTGGAATCCTGTTACCAAATCTAATTAAACCAGCAGTCTTGCCTGAATTTGATCATTGGCTGGTTGGGTTGCTCTCCCGAGAACTAGGTTAGGTAGTGACTTGAAAGTTTTTGCTACACCTTTTTAAAATTTTCCTTGCTACGCCTTTAGCTACTATCTTTTAACAGTACTGCACTTCTCCTTCAAGGCAGAAACATATTCGGAGATGGCGAATCCACACTTGAACGACAAAGAGATGTTTCACCCTAAAAATAATTTCCTGATATTTGCATATTAAACCACTACCCCCATTTTTGTCATATTGTCTTGTCCCATGAGGTTGTCTGGTAGAGATCGCTTATGAGCGATAAGACCGCCTTTTATATACTTTTCTCTTTATTGTCAATTTTTCATTGTTTGGTGTGCAATAAAGAGTTATTGTATTATATTGTATTACATTAACGAATTTATTCAAGCAATTCAAAGATTACTTCATACATGCAGAATCTTAGTTAAAGAATTTCTTTCAAACCTAACACAAATATTTATTAGTGTCGCTACGGAACTCAAGAATCTAATTAATTAAAGCGTGGATGGATATGAAAATATTTATATTTCCTGTGTCGTTATATGGGGCGTCTCGTTAGTTTACGGTTTGTCGGCTAATTTTGGTACATAAAATATTTTTTTATGTACTTCAAAGGTACGTTTCCGTTGTCATTGTTCTCATAGATGATTTACTCGAAGACATATCCTTATTAATCCTAGTTACCCATTTTAGACCGTTTTCTATTTAATAGAAGAAAAAGTAGCCTAGGGGTTAAGATTCCAGCCTCTCATACTGAGGGTTCGAACCCCGCACACACCGCTGATATTTCGAAGTTATGTGCGTATTATAAATTAATTGTCACTGGCTTTAACGGTAAAGGAAAACATCGAGAGGGAACCTACACATCTGAGAGTTCTCTGTAATGTTCTCGAAGGTGTATGAAGTCTACCAATCTGCACTTGGCTAGCGTGGTGGACTATGGCCTAACCCTTCTCGTTCTGAGAGGAGACCCGTGCCCAGTAGTGGGACATAATGGGTTGGTGATGTGAAGAAAAAAGCAAAAAATAGAGTCTGCTGTTTTAATGCGCATGCATAATTTTCGTATACTTTTTCAACGTTAAAAGATGAACAGTTTTACTCATTCAAATATTCGCTTGCATACGGCGAAATAGGAATTTACCGGCTATATATTTCTAAAGAATTACGAGCGATGGTGACAAAAACACGTCGAGTGGCGGAAACGCAGGCAAAATAAGTACAGGGTGTTTCTCGACCAATTGGACTGACGATGTGATGAATGTAACAGAATATTTCTAGAAAAGTAGATAACTGTTATTTACAGGTACAACTATAATTTGATCGAGGACGTAGCATCACCGCCCTCATAATCTGAGGTGAAGCAATTCTTTTATTTCCATTAAAGAAGCGTGGTTGCGGGCACACTTAGGTACATTCAAGGCACTCATCTCAATCTTCAGGGGTAGTAACGTATCTACATACGACCTCGAATTGGACTTCAGTCTTATTTGATGTTAGATGTGGGTGTCCACGGGCAGCAGAAATCACCTTACACCAGGCGGCCTGCATAGTCGTTTGTAACTCTTCTTACATAAAAAGAAATAAAATGAATTTAAAAAAAAGATACAAACAGGATCGGTCAAAGTGGCGCAAATTTGGGAATCTTTATATCTATAATAGTAGTGCAACTCTTTCCTTTTTTTTATATTTGAACAGTAAACGAGCGCGCAGGTCACCTGATGTTAAGTGGTCACTGCAGCCCATGGACACCTACATCTCACCTCAAACACAACTAAAGTTCTATCTGAGATCGTATATGATCGTATATGGATAGATGCGTCAGTACTATTGAGGACTAAAATGGTCACCTCGCTGTAAGTGTGCCCGAAACCGCACCTCTCCAACCCAAACGCAAAAACCGTTTCACGGTGGATTACGAGGGTGGCGGTAGTACTTCCTCGGGCGAACTATAGTTCTGCCACCTTCAACTTTAAAAAATAATGGATGATGATGAATAGGCATACCATAAAATGTAGTGGACGATTGATGGGTGGCAAGCCAGTGTGCATACGCATGTCCTGCAAGAACTTCTGCGCCACTCAGAGCGTTTAGTTCAGGGCAGGTGGATGTTGATGTCACTGTAACAAAACAATCATTTTATTTTATTTATTAGTTTATTACCGATTTTTAGATTAATACTTATCAATTTGTACCCAAACAACCTATGTAATAGTAAAATTTATTGTAAACTGGCTTTCTTATTATAAAATTTTACCTTTTACATTCTCTATATTATATACTAAAACGTAACGAGTTAGATACAGCTGAAAATATTGTTTTTGTTTGAACACGCGATAATCTAAAACTACTAGATTTGCAAAACATGTTTTTGAATTTTGATGGGATATTCATTGAAGAAGATTTTAGACTATGATCTAAATGAGTGGAGCCATTACCACATAATTTTTAAATAAGAAAGTGTGGATTATACCATCCATCCATAACAAATCCACCAACAAAATATAGAAATTGACTAAAAACTGAATTAATTAAAATCGAGTATAATTTTTTTTCAAGATAAAAAGTCTTTACATTGCCTTATCATTCAAAGCAGATCATATTTTCATCCAGCTTCGATAAGACAAAAAAACTTTCATCTAACATTCTTAATATTTGTCTTATGCGTTAAATATATCGGCCTTTACTTAATTTAACCTATAATTTTTAAACCGACATTTTAAAATTCATTGAATGTATTATCATTAGTAATATTCATTATTCCTAGCTAAAGTATTGAGCATATAGAACTGATGGTTGAGGCATATAGGTTTTCAGATGAGGATATTTGGAATGTCTAAGAGATTACAGACGTGGGTGGGACCGTGAAAGAAATCTAGTTTTTTTTATGTTTGATAAGTTGCAATCTACCGTGCAGTTCACTTGATGTTAAGTAGTCACTATCTGAGGTAGTGTATAATGTGTTACTACTCCTGGGGATTAAGATGGTTACTTCACTTGCAAGTGTACCCGAGAATCACACCTTTCCAACCAAAACACAAGTATTGTTTCACGACGGGTTATGAGCACGGCGGTTGTACCATTCGAACTATACTTTTAGTAGCTCTCAAGTGTTTTTAATATTTAAATAACATACACACCATTGTGTTCGTCGGCAGATTCTTCGAAGTGATCACTGTCATCTTGAATCACAGGTTTATTTGGTTGCGAGATATTCTTCTGATTTCCTAATATACTGTCTATGAGAAATGTTTTGCTTTTTCCATCAATAACACTATTTAAGGGTTTTGCACTATTAACGGAATCACTATTATCACATGTATTTCTTGATTTATGATTGCTAAAAGTTTTATTTGCCGCCAAATTCCGATTTTGTTCAAAGTAGATAATTTCAGAGCCGCCGTACGGATTACAAACTGTGTTATTATGAATATTATCACGGCACTTGTAAGTTTTATGGTCACTATATTCACAAATGACGTCTATTGTTTCATTTTCACTGTCATATTCGTTTTCAGATTCACACTTATAGTTCAAATCTTCTTTTTTAATCCCACGTATTTGTCGTCGATCGAGTAATGATTCACTTTCGTTCTCACACGTGCTTGATATATCTTCTATCGCGTTCATCATTAGTTGGATTATTAGTTTAATAACATAATAGGATAAGGGAATGCGTTATCGACATCAGCCTTAAAAGCCGTCTGAGAAGACTAAATTTCTTTTCCGTCGCAGATGATGCAAAGCGATAATTGCTTCCGAAAATAGGTGGTACCAAGTAAACGGCTGCGGTGGCTGTAGGTATGACCACCGCAAGATGCTGTTACGCTACTGGTTGATATTTCTATGGAGGGGATAACGCCATCTTAAGTAGGTGGGGCTTCGGCGAACGCCTGTGAAAATTCACACCTTTCTTTTATTTGATAACAGGTTATGAGAGCTTTTTACCGCACAAAAGATTTCTAAAAGCTTATGATGAGCGTCGGATGCGATATCGCCCGTTTATTGTTTGATTCATGTCTTCAATTTATTAAGAGGGGTGTACTGTTGCAAGTGGTTGAGAAATGGAAACGGAATACAAATCCGATTTGAAACAACGAAATTTTAAAAACATTTTCTTTCACACGAAAATATCATTAACTCATCAGTTTATCACTTCAAGTACATTTAAAATTAAAAGAACATACTTCTATTAAGTGAAATTATAGGCTATTTATCTTATCAATATAACTTGCATCACTTGCATATTACCTAGTTAATGTTTAAAATATCGTTTATAATAAGAGTTATTGATTTAGTTTCAAATATCTTGGTGACAATTGGAAGTAATTTATAATACCTACGTTTGAAATTTAATTTACTTTTATTTCAATAATAAATTAATATCTGTTTATGGATGGATGTATAACTTTCGAATAATGTTATACATAGGTAAGCAGCGATAGCTTAGTGGTTAAGATTCTGGCTTGTTACACTGGGGGTCCAGGGTTCGAATTCTGCACGCACATCTGATTTTTCTAAGTTATGTGCGTATAAGAAATTATTCCAATTGCTTTAAAGGTGAAGGAAAACATCGTGAGTAAACTTACACATCTGACAGTCCTCTATAAAGTTCTTGAAGGTATGTGATGCGTACCAATCTGCACTTGGCCAGCGTGGTGGACTATGGCCTGACCCTTCCCATTCTAAGAGGAGACCCATGCCCAGTAGTGGGACATTAATGGGTTATAGATACATAGATTTTGCTTTAACGATTAACATTAGATTAGCTTTAGATACGTAGGCACATTATATTTTTATTTCGTTTTCAAACTTATAAATGGTAGTAGTAGTTATAGGAACATTCTTAATGAGTATCGAGATTTTTTTATTTTATTTACAAGTTAGAAGAAGAACCCTTAGAAGTCTATTCTCGCCATAAACCTATACAAAACGATGAGTTTTGCCACGATAACCGCGCTTGGTTAGTGGCAACAAATTAGAGATCTTACAGACTGAGGCTGCTGGATTCTGCTGCTACTGCTGTATTCCCTGGAACTTTATCCTTTAGTTGCCACCTACGAAATCCATGGGAAGTGAGCGAATGGTGCTATTCAATCCTACAAAGCAAAAATATAAGAAATCGTTATTCATAATAATCTGTATGGTACAGCATATTCAACAACGCTATATTTGTTTGCTAAAATATATATAAGTAATTGAAAGATCAATGAACTTAATTATTCTTTCTTTATGATAGCAGTATAACAGTCTAAATGTATTGTTTTCTCGTTTGTCCAATATAGTGAGATAAAGATACTAAAATGACGCATTCTAACTTAGTCCTCAGGCAGTAACACACCTGTGATTGACTTCAGGTTGGACTCCTGTTCTATTTAGGTAACAATGCAGATAGGTATCTATGGGTGACAGTGATCCCTTAATATCAAGCGGTTTGCATACTCATTTACGGAACCTGATATCCTATATAAAATATATGTTTTCAAAATAATGTTCACACATGCAGTGTCTCAACACATCTGTGAGTTTAACCTTAAGTACGATTCGTATTAAATTTCAGCACTAATGTCCATAAGGTGTAGTCGCTATTAATTTCAGATGGTCTGCACGATATATTGCTATTATAACTTTCAATAATCCTAAAGCATTTTGCCATTTTTTCCAAATGAGCTTGAAATAACAAGCTGATATAATACTAGATCCCATAATTAAATTTGTGGGTTTTTTTACCTGTTCACCTTTAATTGTATAACATTTTGTATATCGATTGTGTTCTTATTTTAAATTATTTAGATTTAATCCTAACACAAATTGTTTACAGATGATCATAGACGTACATATACACTGATCATTTATACCATGTTTCACTAAAATTAATAATAACTAATTAAAAATATTAGTTGCTGGATATAAAATAATGTTTCACTGCATCAATTCTATTTATTATAATCGTCATATCACTTATATCATCATAATCATCACCAATCCATTGCTGTACCATTGCTATACTCGGGTGCTTCTCTTAGGTCACGTTTGCTGTGTGTCGCTCCCTCCTCCCTCCTCTATAGTGCAATTAGTGCTGTGGGGTATGAGAGGCCGGTAGGGCTGGAAGTCCCACTTTCGTTCGTTTATTCCTTAATCATTTATATATAAACCATCGATTTATCAGTAAGCGTTAGTTATTATTGTTACAATTTGGTTTATTTGTATACCTACTTCACTCATAATATATAAGAAATGAAATTGGTTTAACAGGTGGTAGAACTTGGATGGTATTACCGACAGACCTATTTCTAGCGTGAAGCATTTTTTTGCGTTTCGTAGAGAGGGTGTGATAACCGTTTACAATACATACGAATCGACCATTTTTGTCCTCAGGAGAGGCAATGCATCTGTGTGGGATCTCAGATAGACCCTGATCTTGTTTTAGGTTGTATGTAGGTATTCACGGGCGGCATTCACCGCTCGCCATCAGGTGGGTTGTATGCTCGTTTGTTGCCTCAATTTCATAAAAATGTATATTACTAAAAATTTTGTTACACAATTAATCTTAATAACATTTAAATAAAGTTGAAAGATGATAATATAAATGCACTGACAAAATAAATAATAGAAAAGATTATAAATACACACACTATATTGAGATTTAAGAGAGGACCTTAGAGAACATTCTAAAGAATTTTTAGGCATGTATCTAATATTTCTCGCGCAGTCTTCCTTCGTAGTTAAAGTAAGTGATAATCAATTTCTAATATGCATATAACTTCGAAAAATTAGAGGTATATTCATATCATTGCTTGCATTTTGTAACTGGTTTGGTTACAAAATATTATTTGTTGTTATGTTGTTTAGTTGTTTCACTATTAAGAAGAATCTAAAATTATTACTGTACGAATTATTGCATACTTTATTTCTTTGATTATTAGATATAATTGAAATCCGTAAATTTATTTCCAATTTATTGTGTTGTACGTTAATTAATGCGGATGTAATAAAACTATATTTTTTTAATAATTTCTGTACAAAAAACAATGTTAAACTGTATGAATGAAATTGCAAACAAATTCAAACAAGTAAGTATTTTCATGATAAGAAAACGGGTAATGGTTACATTCTACTCCGACGTTGTTTATGGTTTCTGGATAAAAATCAAAACATAATGTACCTTCTGGTGCATTGCCATTTTCATGCATTGGATCCCTGTGCCACAGCACACAGGGATCTAAGCAATTTTATTTCTAATGGTATTTCTTGTATTTTTTTTTTAATTTAGCGTTTCCACTTCAATAATAGTAAACAAAACAACTAATTAGTATTTTTATGTGTTTATTTAGTATTAAAACTATTTCTATATTACATTTATATATTCATTCTGGCCATTTACTCTTTAAGAAAAAGAAACATATTTAAATTCTTCGTTCTTCTTTTGTTTTATGAAATTGAACAAAAGAAAACATTTTGAAAATATTTTGTAAAGACATAATGTATTATAATATACGTAAAATAAATGCGTTTTTAATTATAACACGTAAATTAAATCGAAGCCAAAATATTGATTAGGCAAATATACGTTGGCTCTGCCATAACATAAATATCGGTTCTTCAGAGCCGAACATTAAACAGGATTCAAAATCAATATATTTTTGTTTTAAGTAGATTCTTTAAGCAATCCTTTTTTGAACACACATCTTTTTCATAAATAAAAATAATTTAGTAATCATAACATAAATAAATTTAAAGTCGTACGATTTTGTCTTTTAAATAATCATTTACTTTACAAAATACTCTTTCTTACATCTAATTTGTTTAATAACTTGTTTAATTTTTTTTAAAGATTTGTGTGTAAGCACATAGTATTTGTAGGTATAGCAAATAATTTCCTTTTACACAAACTTATACTTAGTCTTGCAACTTTAAAAACAACATTTTGTTATTGTACGTAACATTTATTACTATTACAGTGTGTTAGTTTAAGACATTAATATAAAACCATTAAAAATATATAAAGCTTATTCGAAGTGGTCTCCATTGGCTGCAATACAGTCCTTTAAA
>DWKL01000327.1:0-20129 GCA_018249415.1 Phareas burnsi | reverse complement strand
AAGACGTTCTTTTTTTGACGTTTGGAGAGTAGCAAACGAGCGTACAGGGTACCTGATGTAAAGTGGTCACTGCAGCCCATGGATACCCACATCTAACCTCGAACAGAACTCAAGTTCTATGTAAGGTTCTGAGGACAAGACAGTCACCACGCAGTGTATCCTGCAACCGCACCTTCCCCACCGATACAAAAAAATTGCTTCACGACAGATTATGAGGGCCGTACTTTTCCGGACGAACTACAATTTACCTATTATTTCAAATTGTTCTCGAAAGACATATGGTATGACTATGCCCTGCTCGTAATCGTTTGCTCTGCTTGCATTCTTGCAGGAGTACGCACACCTGTTCTCCAATGAGCAGGAGTGCGCGTGGCTGGCCCACGTGGAGCGGCGCTACGCGTGGCTCAAGAAGCACCTGCTCGGCTTCGAGGAGGCGCTGGCCGCCGTGTTCCCGCCCGCCTGGCGTCTCAGCGAGCGGATCGCGCACCAATTCTGCAAGGTGTCGCTGCTGACATAGCCCCACATTAAGATTCACACAAACATCGATTACACAAACACCCAGACCCAGAACAGAAATATGAACTCATCATTTAGATCTCAGCCTGGTTGGGTACTGAACCCGGAACCCATTACGTGTAAACCAGGCCAGGTCAAGTCACTCGATGTTAAGTGGTCACTTTAACCCATGGACACCCACATCTAACTTTAAATATAACTAAGGCTTTATCTGAAGCTGTATGTAGATGCGTCACTACTCCAAAGGAATAAAACGATCACCTCGTGCCCGACAATCGCACCTATCACCGAACGAAAATTGCTTTACGGTGGGTTATAAGGCCGGCGGCGGTACCTCCCCTGACGAACTATAATTCTACTACCTATTAAACGTATATTAACATTACGTCCATTTCATCAGATGACCCGACAAATGCTGAGTGAGATAATGCAGTCGCGGAAGAACGAGGTGGACGTCAAGTTGCTGCTGTACGCGATACAGAAAACTTATAATTTCGAACTATTGCTGCACAAGAGATTCGTCGGTGAGTGTGGGGAACAAATGTTAAAGTGTGTGCGTTGGTGAGTAAGCCTACTCTACTCCCTCTGATAATCTTCGAAAATAAAAGTCCACGCGAACTGTCAGGGAGGATTTATTTATCGAATACAATTATAATAATAAACTCGTCACACTACACTTACAGCGAGGGGATTATGTTACTCTTCAAAAGTAGTGACGCATCTACGTACGACCTCAGATACGGCATCAATCCTGTTTGAAGTTCTATGCTGATGTCCATGGTCATAGTGATCACTTAATATTCCCGCTCATTTCCTACTATTCAATCAAAAAAAGAGAATTAAGTTGGAACGCCTCGTATTAGCATCTTTCTCTTACCACATCCTTCGAGCTACAACACATCAGTGTTTAATACTGTTATAAGTGTGGTGGTGGTGGCTCCGAAGTCGAATCAAAAAGGTCCTCCCACCCTGTCAATTCTACCAACCACTGCATTATTATTTCAGTTTCTGGACACTGGCAGTTCAGTAACAAGAAATTTAACCATACGATACTCACCTGTCAATGCACACATTAGTAAACTAAATTTCCCATACGACTTTGCAAATTAATCCACACCAGACTACTCATTGATTCTCACGAGTTTATCATCAAGTGACTTCACATTTTATCCATGTGACACTGCAATGTATCCACGTGACAATGTAATTTATCCACATGACTTAATAATTTATCCATGTGACACTGCAATTTATCCATTTGACAATGTAATTTATCCACATGACTTAACAATTTATCCATGTGTCATTGCAATTTATCCACGTGACAATGTAATTTATCCACATGACTTAATAATTTATCCATGTGATACCGCAATTTATCCACACATGACGCAATCACATCACAAAATTTATCCACTTGACACGATTCATCACTCACTACTAATCTACTCTCACGGAACTGCCAATTAATTAACTTAGCGCGATCAATCAGTTGTCAATTTATTTATGTAATATTATATACAGATTAGCATGTATTAATTCAGTACTACGAATATTATCCAAGCAATATTTTCATTGCAGGCACGGAACTAGGCACAGAGAACGTGGACAGCAAAGCGGAGAAAGAAATCTCATTTGACGATGAAAAAGATGTAAGTTTGTAGGAATGTTCTTCACCAGTTTTACAACATTTGTTGTGGTCCGGCAGGGGTTTTGAGAGGAACAACATTGCTACTGACGGTTTATAAGTACCCCATAGGCCTATACCAATTAAATGCCTTCCATTTTATTTCAACATAGCATTGTTAAAAATGTACTTCTATTTATAGAGATACATCCTTGAAGTAGAGTTGCCTACCTCATTAACATCAGCCATATTTATTATGTACAGTGGACATTCTGAGAAGTGTTGGTTTAATACGAAGATAGGTAACAAACAAACAATAACACTTTCTACACTCACAGCCGCTTACATGGACATGGACAATATGCATTACACACACACAAACACACAGGGTACACACATACCCAGACCCAGAATATACATTTTAATTCGTTATTTAGAAGTTTGCTTGGCTAGTATCGAATCCGGAATCTTCTGCGTGCGAGGCCGGCATGGTTACCATGTCAAAAAGATGATTTTAATCACTTTATATATTTCTAGTTAATAAATCTCAATATATTATGGACAGAATTTCCAAATAATCACTGAGCAGCATTGTAAGTACATGGGAGGGTTTCCAGACATGTTAATTGCTTGGCGGCCGCGCAAGTGAAGCTCGCCCGATCGGTAGCAACGGCTTAGACTCCGTCGGTCGTCACTACGTGGCGCTAGTGTCCCCACCGTTCTATTCGTTGCTAGGTGGCGTTAGCGTCCGACAATATTATGTCTATAAAGATATTTGTTTATGTTCCAGTTCATAGACATTCTTTGTGTGGGCCAATTGGGGACAAATTTGGAAAACCTCTCCTTTTCGAAACAGAACACAGCTACGCTTAACACTGTTCAGCCAAAATTATATATGGTTATGAAGCTGCATTCTAGCCACGATAGGCTCTGCCACTTCATCCTGTAGACGGATGGATCCCCGTCCCCTGGCCCACATGTGTAGCTGGTCCGCGCATCCCCAGGTCGCGGCGGAGGCGGGCGGCTCGCCGTGGGCGGGGCTGATCGGCGGCTGCTTCGAGCCGCACCTGTCGCTCTACATCTCCAGCCTCGACACGCACCTGCGCTCGCTCATGGACAGGTTCGTGCAGGTATAAAACATAATCAAAATCGAAATCAAATATATTATTATTATTTTGGGAGGTGATAGAGCTATAGTTCGTCCGGGGAAGTTCCACTGCCGCCCTAACAATGCACCGTGAAGCAGTTATTGTGTTTCCATTGGAGCCGTGCGGTCGCCGGACACACTTAAAGCGATCTAAGTACGACCTCAGATAGGACTTCTGTTTTGTTCGACGTTAGACATGGATGTCCATGGGTTGCAGTGATTACTCAAGATCAGGTGGTTTGTACGCTCATTTGCTACTCTTCAAATATATATTAAAAACAAATTGGTTCACACACGCGTGGCTGTGAACTCACATCGCTGTGGCATAACGTCCTTATTAGTTGAAGTGGCGTCACATTTGTCTATCGCGTCGCGATACATATAGTATTAAACTTAAATTATAAAGAAATAAAGTTTCACTTGATTTGATTAGCGTATTATGCCAAAACTGGCATAACGTGCCAAATGCAATTGAGTACTTAAACCACGCCCCCTGCGTATTTCAACTGTCTTATATTGTTCTGTGTATACATGTATCGCAAGATCGATTTTGCAATGTTTAATACGCCGTGCCAAACCATAACGCGATCTAAATATAGTTTAATGCGGAGGAGCTTTTTTTATGTTAGAAGAATAACAATCGAGGCGTGACAAACCGCCCAATATTAAGTAGAGTAGAATATGAATGGAGTCCTTTGAAGGTCCTGAGCACTGAAAAGGTCGTCTCGCTTATAAGTGTACCCGACAATCTCCGATCGAAAGACGATAATTTCTTTACGGTGTAGCGTGGGGACAGTGGCGGTACGTCCCCGAACGATCTATATTTCCAACTGTGAAATTTGAACTATCGACACGGGTAGGACGCAAAATCCGCTGAACTGTGCGCGGGCAGCGGCGCGGCGGGCGGCGCGGCGGGTGGCGGCAGCGGCAGCGGCGCGGTGATCGCGAGTTGCGCGGACCTCTTCCTGTTCTACAAGAAGTGCCTGGCGCAGTGCGCGCGCCTCACCACAGGGGATCCCATGCTCGGTAACGTTCCTCGCGGCTAACGACCGTCCCTCCTGATGTTAAGTGGTCACTGCAGCCCATAACCACCGGCGGATTGTGAGGGCACGGTGGTGCTACCCCTGACGCACTATCGTTCTACCACCTATCAAATGACGGTGAGCGGTCACTGCCGGCTGTGAATATCTGAGGCTGCAGCCCTTTTTACGTCACTCTGACTGGCACAGGTCTCTCCGCAGAGATTGGGGTAGCCTGGAGCATCCGCTTCACCACGCTGGTCCAATTCGAATTGGCGAAGATACAACTTAAAGGCCAACCCATGTCGGTTGTTTGAATATTTTACCAATATATACATATACGGCGAGATCAAACTGATTATGAAAAGATTTCTGATTACTAATTATGGAACGAGGACGAGTTTATCCAAAAAATACTAAATAATCAGTTGTTGTTTTTCGTAAAAAATTCAAATGCATTCCACGAAAGCGTATGCTAGTGCACTGCACGCCATATTTACTGCGCTCTTTGAAAACAGCGTCTTCTCTGTCTGCAGAGCTGGCGGGCGTGTTCCAGAAGTACCTGCGGGAATACGCGGGCAGCGTGCTGCAGGCGGCATTGCCGCGTTCGGGTGGCGGGGGAGGCGCGGGTGCAGCGGGAGGAGGGGCCGCGCTGTCGCTGGGAGCCGTGCCGCACCTCGTCACCAACCTGCACACGCTGCTGCGGGACGACGCTGCCGCTAGGTGGGTGCGACTGTGCATGTATTTGTGTACAAGGGGGAGAGTGTGTAAAATGTCTTGTTTAAGACGATAGAATCCACCGTGGATAGAACTACCGCACCTAACTCTGACTTGTACAGTAGTGCTAAATTCGGCCGTGTTTTGGTTGCGGAAAGACCTAGGCCCAGGACTCTCAAGTCTCAATTAATAGTATATGTCTTCCTGATTGTAATGTACCTGGAACTTTATGTGTCAGACCAGTGTGGTGACAGGCCGCTGCGGAGGTCGTCAAAAATTAGAGGGTAGATCAAAATACTAACCTGTTTAATAGTTCTATAAAAAAAGTGTGTTCCGTTGTCCAAATCCATAATCCATCCACCTATAATCTATATTTCCAGATACACGAAACAGGAGATAGCTAAAATAACAAGCGTGATCACGACATCAGAGTACTGCCTGGAGACGACCGTCCACCTGGAGCAGAAGCTGAAGGAGAAAGTAGCGCCCCCCCTCGCGGATAAGATCGACCTGGTTCCCGAGCAGGACCTGTTCCACAAGATGATCAGCAACTGCATCCAGCTCCTCGTGCAAGACCTGGAGATGGCGTGCGAGCCCGCGCTCCAGGCGATGACGAAAATATCCTGGCTGCACTTTGACAACGTGGGCGACCAGAGCTCGTACGTCACCCAGATCATAATGCACCTGAAGAACACGGTCCCCAACCTGCGAGACAACCTCGCGTCGTCACGGAAGTACTTCACGCAGTTCTGCATAAGGTTCGCGAACTCCTTCATCCCGAAGTTCATCCAGAACGTGTACAAGTGCAAGCCCATCTCGACGGTGGGCTCCGAGCAGCTGCTGCTGGACACGCACATGCTGAAGACGGCACTGCTCGAGTTGCCGTCAGTCGGCTCGGAGGTGAAGCGGCAGGCGCCGACCACGTACACGAAGGTCGTAATCAAGCTGATGACGAAGGCGGAAATGATCCTGAAGCTGGTGATGGCTCCGCTGGACGGAAACTCGGAAGGGTTCGTAGCGCAGTTCGTGCAGCTGCTGCCGGAGAGCACGATCGCGGAGTTTCACAAGGTGCTGGACATGAAGGGAGCGAAGCTCTCGAAGGCGCAGCTCGGTTCGCTGGACGCATTATTTAAGGAAACCAGTAAGAATGTTAACAGTGATAGCGGCAAGTAGGTTAAGATGGATCATCATCATTATCATCATCATCAACCCGTTAATGTCCCACTGCAGGGCATGTCTCCTCTCAGAATGAGAAGAGTTAGGTAAAAGTCTACCACGCCGGCCAAGTGCGGATTGGTAGATTTCCCATATCTTCGAGAACTTTACAATCTCTCAGATGTGTAGATTTCTTCACAATGATTTCCTTAATCGTTAAAGCAAGTGATAATTAATTTCTAATACGCCTCTTCAGGCCACGCGCTGGTTGTCCGGAGTTCGAGTACTGCATACATCTCTGATGTTATCGAAACATTAAGACAGATACTAAAATAAAAATCTGATGGTCTCCTACGGCCGCTGCTGCACCTGTTTCTGTTCTAGCAGAAGCAGAGTGCCTTATAGCAGTGTAGCAAGTGTTCTGGTTTGAAGAGTGACGTGGGTTCACGTCTCGAAACGATCTTAGTCCTCAGGAGCAACGCATATTATCGACTTCTAATAGAACTCTTGCTCTGTCTTATGGGCGGCTGTGATCACTTTTTGTTAATAAAATATTTCTTCTTAATATCGTATTTGTAGCAAAAGGAGCACAGGCCGTCCCCGACTAGGTAGACTGATGACCTAAAGAAGACAGCGGGGAACCGTTGGATTCCGAAGGCATAAGATCGGTCGGAGTGACGACATCTAAGCGAGACCTGTTTCCAGCAATGGATTGCTAACGGCTGATAGGTAAATAGTGTAGCAAACGAGCATGCAGTCCACGTGACTGATCGTTACTATATGGACTTGTGTAATGAAACACAAAGTCCTGCCTGAGGCCACAGCGTTGAATACTGCTGCTGTATAAGGCTGAAGTGTGTTTGTAATGAATTTTTACAGGTGTCTATAATAGGAAATAATTTATTCGATTAGTATGAGTTCAAGTATTAACACTCGTATTTTTAAAGAAGTAAAAGTGTAAAAATCACTATTTAAGTAACTATTTTATAGTTCAGTATTTGCTTGAAGTTAGCGTTGTCCGAAGTTAGAATCCTCGCTCAAGCAATGTATCAAATCAATGACGACTTTAACAAGTGACAGTAATGACTTTGTCAAATCTTTGTCGAAGTATAAAGCAACAAGGAATTACTTATTTATAAATACGGACATAAGTCTCAGTAGTTCAACTCTTCAAAGAATTTACACTCAATTGAACTGTTAGGATAGGAATGTCACGAGTTCAGTGAAATAACCAATCGATTCAACTAGTGAGTTAAGTAATATCTTAATAAAAATTTGAATTTGATTATATTATGTATGAAAATAATATGATATATATTCAATTAACTTTTTTATGTTTAATGTTGTTGTTGCTAAGTGGTCACTGACAGTGGACACTATCAGAAGTTGTACTTACATGCGTCACCACTGAGGGGTAAGTCGGTCGCCTTGCTGTTAGTGTAACTATTAATAAAGTTTATATTTCAAATTAAAAGAGAGGCATATTAATCCACACTTTAATTTACATAAAATCATTACTTATTAATAAATAATGAATCTTTTACTATTTTTAAGTAGTATGATTTTTGTTTAATAAAAGTTTTATTTTTATGTTTGAATTTACAGCATGTATAAGAAATAGCGTTGAAATTATTGTGAAAAGGAGAGAGCGAAAGGGATGTAAATATCTCGCTTTACTTGCAGACACTGTTTCTCAAAATCGCGAATGTATAGTCGCGATCCCTTGCATAGATAAAAAATATTTACAACTACCGATGTTACAATACCATAAATTACACCTTTTAGGCTTCCGCAACCAATTGGCAAAAACGTAACCCTTATAATTTTGTTGTGTCCTTCAGTATGTCCATATATCACAACCATTTATTGCGTAGACTATCATACAATATATATGAAATTTGGAACGTATGTATCTGTGAACCGCTATACAATGTAGTGAAATTATGAAAAAGAAAATTATTCAGGGTAGCATTCTCCTTTCAAAAATAATTCTGGACGTTGTGTGGGATTATTTGTTTTTTTTGTCAGTTCGCTGGAACTGATTTGCAGTGACGTAGCGCAGAACCATAATGGTGAGCGGGTAAAGCTAGCTCGCATGATTTGAATGGCCCGGATGAATGCGCAGGCGCATGGATGTGATCCTGGATGAATGAATAATTTAGAGAGAGATGTTGCTGAGCCGTTAACGTAGGACGCCGGGAGAACGCACAATAATAATGTGCGCGGCTAAATCCTCTGCGAGACTATGTCTAAAATTGTTCATATGTCTATCCCGTGAGTTATGTATGTTATGCATCTGTGCGTCAACCCACGCGCACATGGCCCCTTTTTTTACTAAGCTTGGAACATTTTGACACATTGAACATTTTTCTTGCTCGTGATAAGTTCATCATCAGCTCACATCATCCACTGCTGCACTCTGCTTGTTCCCGCCGCCCGGCACAGATTGTCGCGACACTTGGCAGGGGGCGTCCTACGCTATCTTTGGTTAAGGGTGTTCTCTTCTCTAGGAGAAGTTAGTCTTCGAATATGTTGTGTATTGAATTCACTTCTTTCGCGGTCCTTATATATAAGCACTTGACATTTTAGAGGGTCGCGACCCAGTCGGTTGAGAAACAATACGTTAAGGATTTATGTTGTGGCTTACTGTTGTGATTGACATTCCAGTGACTTGAAATGATGTAATATCTATTTATTTATGTATCGTAAGAAATGTATTTGTATAAAGCGCACTGATCCTTTTTGTTGCTAATTATTGTATGAATAAAATTTCATAACCCAGTCTTTGTTTTTCTTGTCGAAATTACACACTTTCCTGCTAACTTAATATATTTTTTTAATATCTTTCATTGGCCCTTTGGCTTTCCCTCTGAGACAGACCTCAATTAAAGAAAAGGAAGTTTGTCGTAAGCACCCAAAGGAGGGTTGTATTCTGTGCGTTTTGGTGAATATTATAGCTGTATTTGTTCAAAGTATTCGTGTACATCTACTATTACAACTCCATACAGAAGCAAAAAGAGCAAACTATAGTTTTTGGATTAATTAAACCTGCAATTTTCCTCCAGTTATTAAAGCTTCTACAGAACCTAGTGCCGTCCCGTATGGAAGTCCTCGACGGATTAAGAGCTTCTGTCCTCTGTAAAATCTGTTTAGGAAAAAGCAGTAATCGGTTTTGAAGGTACAAATTATTAAGAAGACTGGAACTGCAATAAACACTGAAACTGGACCTGGAACTGGAACAAACGGATCCTGAGTTGTTAATTAAAACTATGTAATAGCAATTTGTTAAAAAAATAAGTATAAATAAAAAATAAGTTTTCTATAATTTTAATTGAATTTTAAACGACCAAATTGTATCTGTTGGTGTTCTGAAAAAAACGGCTTTGATTCCCGCCCGACATAATACATGTTTATATGTGCGATTACATATTATTTTACGAGTGACAAAGTTAAAAATACATTTATGTAATTATTTACTTATTGTAGAATAAAAAGTAATTTGAAGGCTTTTAATTAATGTTTATGTATGTAGGAAATGTCGATAGTTTGAAAATAATTGCATTTAAGCTTTATAAGTATTGTATGTATGAAACTGAACAGAAAAAATATTTGAGAGCTAAATTTTCAAGCACAAAATAATTCAACACAACAACATCCGTAAGATTAGGCTGAATGTTTGTTTACATTTCGTTTTCCTGTTTAAAAAGTCGCACTATAAACATCGAAATGTCAACGTCGGACGTCAGTGTCAAAGTCAGTCCGCGGGCGGCTGTACGAGACGCGGTTCCGTTAAAAATAATAATAGAAAATGAAATTGCCCGTACGAAAATGTTATCAAGCTGTTAAAATAGGGATATTTCTTGTAATAGTAGTGACATTATTAAGTTGTTTCGAGCGATGGCGCGGCGGGCAGCGCTCGGCGCGCGCTCAGTATTTAGATCCCTTAGAAGAAGAGTATGAGAGGCAGATATTGGAGGATGAGGCGCGGATTATCCCTGGATTAGGCGAGGGGGGCGTTGCAGCACATCTGGTGGGAGAAGCGAAGAGACTAGGCGAGGAGTCCGAGAAGGAGTTAGCAATTAATGTGTATTTAAGCGACAGAATCGCTTACAATCGCACTTTAAAAGGTGATTACGGTCTAATTATCGCAAGTACTGTTATAGTGGATAAGTGATGTTTGCTGACTGCAAGTAGCATTGCGATTGCGTGATTTGAGCTAGTTACTATTGCTTGTTAATGTTAATGAGGCAGATTGTCTTCGGAATTAAAAAACTGTTTCTCAGAAGTGTTGTGAACTTAGGAACTTTTTCCTCAAAGATAACATTTATTTCATGATCTGAAAATTACTGTATCTATAAATTAAAATAAATTTCTTCCAGCAACCTTAAATATAATAGAGATAAAAGTAGCCTATGTAACACCCTCTATTTTTGAATAAAAATTATGTCCAAATAGGCTTAGTGGTTTCCAACAGTTGCTGTTGTCGTATTTTTGATTTTGTTTGTACAACACGAATTTTTAAAGGTTTTTTTTTTATATTATATTGATCGAAAAAATGAATACTTAAGCTCAAAAATACAAATCATTTATATTTTCAAAGATATAATTTGATGACTTGTGTGGGGCAGTGGTTACCATACTGGTCTGACATTTAGAGTATGCCAGGTTCGATATCTGTCCAAGCAGACATCTAGGTGTTGTGTGCTCGTTTTTGTATGTATCCTAGTGTGAGTCTATGAGTGTAGAAAGCATTTGCTATTTCTTTAAGTGGTTAATTAGTGAAGTTATTTATGTTCACACAACAAAAACAATAATATGCAGTGAAATTTAAATTAAGTTTTACAAAGGTTCTGCTTATTCCATGTAGGGGTCTCTCCCAGCAAACTGGCTAAAAGATACAGACTAATATATAATACATAAATATACCAACTGTACATAACATATTAAATTTTTTTGTATTGATATGTTCGTACAAACTGCACGTTGTGAAATTGATTGAAATTATGTAGTGTGCCAATTTATTTCCACGCGTGGTTATGACACAATAAAATGATACGGTTGTGAAAGCGTGAAATTAATGTGATATGTATTGTGAATTTTCAATACACATACGCATCTCAATGTGATAGAAATTTTAGGTGAACACTTTGATTTGTGACTATGACAAAGGGATTTCAATTTTTATTTAACAGTAATCTACTTGCATGCGATCCATTTTATGCTAAATCGTCTATTTTTATGTGAGGAGAGTAGCAATAGAGTGTGCCTGTCACCTGATGTTAAGTGGTCACTGCAGTCCATAGAATACCTCCATCTAACGTCAAGCAGGATTATAGTTTTATGTAAGGTCGTATGTACATGCGTTACTACTCTCAAGGACTAAGGTGGTTGCTTGGCTGTTAGTGTGCTCAAAATCTATCCATCTGCAACCGAAAAAAAAGGAATCGCTTCGCGGCGGATTGTAAGGACGGCAGTGGTACCGCGGCATGTTCGCGGACGAACTGCAGTTCAACCACCTGTTGAATCCCTATTCCGAATGCTAATCTGCTGATCATAGTAACTTTTAAAGATCTTATTGAGAAAAAGATCTTAAAGTAAATTTTACAGGCCATTTCAGTAACGTTAACTATTAGAGCTGTGTTGGACAAGTGTATATTAAATGTCAACGCTTCCAGATTATCGTAATCCAGCGTGCAAAAGAGTTCTCTACGATGCAGAGCTACCGTCAGCCTCTGTCATCCTGATATTCCACAACGAGCCCTACTCGGTGGTGGTGCGCACAATCTGGAGCGTCGTCAACAGTGCTCGGCGCGACCGCCCTTGGTATTCAAGAGCCAACTATGTCGACAGGGAGACCGGGAGGACCATGACTCTGGGTAAGAAATAATGAAATTCTTTCGCGTGTCGCAGCAGTCACACCGGTCTGACGCAGAGAGTTTAGGATTTCTGGTCGCGCAGACAGCTAAATGATGAATTTATATTTCGATTCTTGGTTTTTATGTATTCGTTTCTGTGTGTGTCCATGGCGAACAGTGACATAGAAACCGTTGTCTACATCTCTTTTTATCTCCCATTGCTGAACACGGGCCTCTTCTCACAACTAGAAAAGGCCTAGAGTATACTCCTCCATGCTGGTTCAATGCGGATTGGTGAAGAAACGGGCTCGGGGCCAATCCGTGTCGCATATTTTCGAATTGCCAACAAGGCCTCTGGCAAGGTTTAACGATGCTGTCCAATGTCCAACGGGGTCCGACAGCTTGGCTGCGGATGGATGTGAATGATCTCCGAAACATGAAGCATAGTTATTAGTGGCCACCATTCAGCTGTCGATCGCCTTTTACTTTGCTTAACTTTTTGATCTACGCAAGCCGCGAGGCTCGGCGCATTTCGCTATTATCATTATTTATTATAAATATATCTAGTGATTCTAATTCCGACCTCCCCCACTAGGTGCTCGGGGTTCTAATCCCGTACGCACCTCTGATTTTTCGAAGTTATGTGCGTATTAGGAATTAATTATCACTTGCTTCAACGATGAAGGAAAACATCCCGAAGAAATCTACACGTCTAAAATTTCGTTGCAAAGTTCTCGAAGGTGTGTGAAGTCTACCAATCCGGATTCGGCCAGCGTGGTGGATTAAGGCCTTACCTATCTCGTTCTGAGAGGAGACCCATGCCAAGCAGAGGGACATTAAAGGGTTGATGATGACGGTGATGAAGAATATATTATTTTATAAAAAAGTAAATGCATTACATGTCTTAGGAAAATATATATCATGGTATATACGGATCGCGGAGTGTTCCTATGTAGTTTTGTCGTAACTTTATTAATATTTTTGAGATAAGCATTAACAAATTTTGTGTCAGCTTTGTATGGTACGATTTTATACCTATGGCTTACTTTCAGGCTATCCGGGTCAAGACCCGTCCTCTCCCTTCGTGTACTTGAAAGAAATCATCCTGGTGGACGACAATTCCACGCTGCCCGAGCTCAAGGGCAAGCTGAGCCACTACATCCGAACGCGGCTGCCGCCGGACCTCGTTCGCATAGTGCGACTACCGGATCGGTATGTGTCTTGTGTTTGAATTTTTTAAAGCGATGACCTAACAAACGAGCATGCAGTGTATCTGATGGTACGTGGTCACGCTAGCCATGAAGATCTGTGATCAACACCAAATAAAATTAAACTCAACCCGGGGTTTTGTGACAGCCGCGTCCGAGTATGCAGGCAATCTGAGATCTTAACTTTAAGTGATGATCACTTCAGCTCATGGACACTCACAACTTATCTCAAACAGAACTGAAGCCCACCCTGAGGTTGTACGTAGATACCACTACTTCTGAGGACTAAGACGGTTGCGTAGATGCGTGTGTATCCGAGATCCATACCTCTCCAACGGTGACACAAAAATTGTTTCACGGCGGATGGATTTAAAAAGACCATAACATAACAACGCATGGATTTAAACTCATCGACACGAATGGTCGCAGGCACGGTAAAGCAAAAGGATCGGTAGATTTAAAGCAATGCTATAGACTGATATTCGCTATTAAGTCCTCGTCAGATTAGCACGACCAATCCATAATAGGCTATGCAGCTTGACAACCAAAACTAGTAGTGAAGAAAAAGGAAAGTGTAACAGAAGCTTTAGCGGAATGGTAACGATTCAAGACGAAGTTTGGCTGCAACCTGTTTCACTCCTCATTGCTAAGCATGGGGTGTCTTCCCGCAACAGGGACCTGGAGAACACTCTATGGCGGTGCTTCAATGTAAAGTGGTTGGAAAGTTACGAGTTAGTGGGCAATCCATGTCGGTTATTTAAATACCGCCCGTGAGACTTTCGACAAGGTTTAATGACTAGAATCTAATTATAACAACCGAGACCTACAGCTTACCGTGTCCTTAGAAACACGGAAGCTCGCATAGTCACTAGCGGTCACTCATTCAACTTCTGAACGCGCCTGTCATGTTTGATTGCTCACGATCTGCATAAATCGCAGGGTTTGTTTGCCTCAGAAGTAGATAAAGGCAATTTAAATTGAAGGTAAGCTGTGCTTATGTGTGATAATTAAAAAAAATATTTCGATATTCGAACCCATTTTATTAATATTAGCTACTACTTAAAATGCGAATGTATGTAAGGTAATGCGGAGATTTTTAAAGGTGTAAAACGAAGAGTAGTTCCATATCTATTTATTCTATATAAATAACAATACTACTGTCACATGTGTTGCGTGACATTGTCATGGATTTTAATCTATGATAGGCATTTATGGTTTATTCGAGAAACTTCCTGGTTCATTTATGCTGCTGGTTATCCTTGTATAACGAGCTATTATGTTATCGTCTGGATAAGTACCACTTACGGTGTATTATAAGGCTCGTTTTAAGTAAAAACTATTTCCAAAACCTTCCTTATCTTACTTTTCACAAATGTACATGCACTTTCACAATGGTTACTTCCAAATTTCCTTTAACTTCTTCGTGATAACCGGTCTCAGGGTAGGACTGACGCAGGCCAGGCTGTCCGGCAGCCGGCACGCCACCGCCGACGTCATGATCTTCCTCGACTCCCACTGCGAGGTCAACGTCGACTGGCTGAGGCCTCTCCTCCAGAGGATCAAGGAGAAACGAACAGCGGTCCTCACGCCTGTCATAGACATGTTGGAACAAGATACCTTCGTGTATGAGCCAGGGAATTTATTTGATTTTGAGGTGAAGACACGTGGGATTTATTCTGTTTTATAGTACCAAGCGCAGATTAGTCTACACTATTAAAACTTCTCCTAATATCTTTTCCAGTATTAGAGAAAGGGTAATAGACAGTAGGTGGGGTAACGTCGTCTTAAGTAATATAATAGGAAATGGAGTATCTTTAAAAAGTGTCTTTTAGTTTTAAACCTGATAACGAGGATATTGAAGTAAATGGTCCTGTAGTTACATGAAGTAGATAAAACAACGGTATATTTCAACGAATTTAAATTTGTTTTATCTTCAAAAAGTCTATTCTCTACATTTCTTATTTTCATCCATCGGTCATTGTCTATGGTCTACGATCGTCTTACTATCTAAGACTACTCTCAACTTCCACATGAGCGTTCCATTAACATCATCGATTTCATTTCTGCATTCGCAAACGTTTTCTCTACCAAACGGCTCCTTAAACTATGCCAAATTAATTCTTCCGAATTTTCCATCCTCTTAATAATTCAGTTCCGTAAAATTTTCTCAATTGTCGTCCGTCTAACAGTGTCGGCCTGACGCAAGCGCGTCTCGCCGGCGCTCGATTTGCAGTGGGCGACGTGTTGGTGTTCCTGGACTCGCACTGCGAGGGCCAACAGGACTGGCTCCGGCCCTTGCTGCAGAGGATCAAGGAGTCCTCCCACGCGGTCGTCGTGCCTATCATTGACGTCATAGAAGCATCCAATTTCTACTATAGCGTCCAAGATCCAGCTGTGTTTCAGGTGCAATGGGCTACGCAGTTTAAGCAGTTTGTACATTAACGGTCCTAGCATGCTTCCCTGTGGTCGCCCCGAAATTAGTACTGTACAGTATATGAATAAAGAGTTTGTACGAAATAATTAACGCAAACTTTTACAATGCATGGTATAAATAAAACATGTACAATATTTTATTTTACAATATTTAACATTTACAATATTTTATTTGATAAACGTTGATAGTAAATTTATTTTAAGTCGAGTTAGGAGGTCTGTGTCATAAGCTTTGGACTATTCTACTATGCGCTCATAAGAATCATTTCATCAGTTGTGGTTTTAGTTTGAAAAGTTGTGCTTAAAAACTACCTAAAGTGTTAATTATACCATGTTCCCTATAAAACGGAGTATGCATTTCCAACTGTGCGGAATAGTATGCAACAAACAACACTTAACGACCTCTTGGTAGTTATTTCCTTTGCACTTTGTTTTATAAATACACTTAACTAGTCGCGTGTTTTATTCACGTGTTTGCTTGCACTTTATGAACTGCTTATATCATTTATTTTTACGACATCTCACTCACTTCTAATACGAGTAAGTGGGACAATTACCGTTGCTATACCGTGGGTTCATATCCTTTTACAATTTCAATAGGATTTTCCGGAATCGCATTTACTGCTCAAAATCGATTTATTGTTTTGATTTTTAGTTTCTTTCTTTTTGTTTTAATCGGTTGTGATTAGTGTTTATTACTTTTTTTTCTTTATATTCTTGTTCTTCGTTTCAAGTTTTTTGGCTTTATAATTATTTCCTATTAATTATAAAATAATTATATGGTTTTTCAGTTGATTTTGTTTAATTAAACTAGAATTATGTGGGAGTGATGTTTTGTGTTTTTCTTTTTGGGATTATTAATTACCGGAACCGGGCACTTTGTCAAAATTATTAATACAATTACGATAACAATACATACTCATTTGACATAATTTACTATGGATTTTATATTATTCCTTTAATCTTTATAATTATTTCACGTTCGTCACGTTAATAAATAGTCATCTATATCAACACTTGCAAGTTGTAGTATGCGAAAAGAGATTTAGGTGAGGCCAATGCCGGTCTCTATTTGTTTATTGAATCACCAACGTGCCATGTGCTAAATATTCTATGAAGTATATAATTCACAGGACTACTATAGGCGACAAATACATGCATGCACACATGTAGTTAAAGAGGCAAAGTTAATGCGAAGTCATCGTTAAAGATAGTCTGGGTGATCCAATTTTGGCGTCTCTAGCAGAAAGGTCGAAGCAAACATGTCTCAGCAGAGTTCAAGATGTATTAGCGAATTCCATCCCATCACACAGGCAAGGTCTTATGCGAGCGAGGATGCGAGGTGCGCGGGTAGCTCGAGGCGACGTGCTGATATTCCTCGATGCGCATTGCGAGGGCAGCGCGGACTGGCTGCGGCCGCTGCTCCAGCGGGTGCGGCACAAGAGGGACGCGGTCCTCACGCCCCTCATTGACGTCATAGACCAGACCACGTTCCAGCTCGATGCGGCCGAACACTTCCAGGTCGCGAGCATGAAGTTATATCAATGGATACATTGTCGATGCATGCGGTTTACTAACAAGTGTCGTATTGGTTTAGAACTGCAATGAACTAACACGATTTTTCGAGCTCAGAAACGTTCAATAATTTGACGATAGCGGTCATGGAAGCAAAAGATTCGTGTTTGATTGCAATGGAAGGTCAGGCGCAATCTAGGATAGAATGGCCTACAATAACTTCATTTACTGTTTTGCCTTGAATACTTCCAAGTTGCTCTTATCAGGAGAAGATGCAGTCAAGTGTCTCTTTATTTCTCTGTCTTTAGAAACAAGGCGCGAGTATTCCTCGGTAACCTCAGGTCTCGCACTCATGACATGGACCATACCATGTTCTAACTGCACTCAGCCAAAAACTTCCACGTCGCTTGAAAGCATGAAGGGAGTTATCGACGTAAATTGTGGAGTTTGTATGACTTGCGTGGCGCATCGGTTACCATACCGGTCTGACACAGACATCTAAATTATAAATTTAGATATCTGTTCTAGGTTTGTGTTCTCATGTTTGTATGGGTACATGGCATCCACGATTCAGGAAATCTTAGTGTGGGGCTATCAGGAAATAGGGTATTTTTTGCATGTGTATATATATGCGTATTTTGAAAACTTGATGCATGTGTTTGCTTACAGAAAGAAAGGTAGTCGTTTTGACAGAGCAGGGGGTGTGCAATATTGGGTAGATTGCATGCTCATTTGTTATTTCTATTACATAAAACTGTCCGATAACGTTTCGTCGAATTAATTGCTGAAGAGACCTGGAATGAAAACTACCTTCAAATATGAAGATAGTTTCCATGCGGTAAATAATTGTTATACACATACATGTCATTGTTTCTTGTTTTGGGGTATTCTTCATTACGAATTTCCTTCTGAAGTGTATATGAAACAATTTTGAATAAACTTTAATATATTTTTAAACATTAATTTCATTACATTTTAAGCTAATATTATTGCGGAAATTATACATTTTAATTACGTAACGGGTGCTCACGATATGCGGTTTTTCATTGCCTATATTTCGACCCAGTTGCATGGATCGTGCGTCACGACGTTACCGTGAACAGTTTCGTCGTGACCACGATCCATGTAACTGTGTCGAAATATAGGCAATGAAAAACCGCATATGGTGAGTACACGTTACGTAATTAAAATTAATTTCACTGCCGGCCTGTGGTCACGGAAGAAAATGAGAAAAACTGTCTACATTAAGGTTGGGTTAGGTGAGGTTAGGTAACGTAGTAGTGGAATTTTTATAGTAATAAGAGCGGTGCAATCTTTCAGTCGATAGATAACGGTGTGGTATTATAACGCTTTAACCTTTTCTAATGCTTTTAATCCTACTGTAGAATTTATGTGAATGTATCGATAATTATATAATATGCATTTCCTAATGAAAGCGAGTCATGGCTAGTCCACCATATTCGTTGGTCATGTAGAAAATTATGGGTTCGGGCCCCGACCAAGCAAACGTATAAATTATACATTTCAATGCCATTGGATGATTTTATGTTTACGGCTTTGTAGCATATTGAATCGTAGCGTGGAACAATTATTATAGGTACCGTTAAGCAAAACACAAACATAATTACGTCGTTGTGTGCGAAATCTAACTTTCCGTCTATCTGTCGATACGGGCTGATCTTGGAAACGGCTGCACTCATTTTGACGGGACTTTCACACGAAGATAAAATACATCAGCTATTTTTGTCTCACTTATCCTGAGATGAGACCTGTGCCCAGCAGAAGAACAGTCATGGCTTGATAGTGGTGTGATATTAGCAAATGAGCCTTCTATGTTAAGTGACCTCACAAACATCTTACTTTCCTTAATGAATACAGACAGAACAGAATAGAAGCCATATCTGAATAATAGTCGAAATGTAATACTGCTGTCTCTAAGGTATGAATTGTACCATTTCAAACCGTAATACAGTTTTACTGAGTAGCAAAACAAGAGTTATGACAACTGTTATGAAGGGCAGCGTGCCGCAGCCACCGAACCAGTCCGACATGCTGTTCCAGGTTCTAGTGCAGAGAATGGCGGTGGCTCCGCCGTGCACAAACTAAAGGGCTATACCAAATTTATCATTCCAGGTGGGCGGCTTCACCTTTATGGGCCACTTTACATGGGTGGACGTGCCTGAGCGAGAGAAGAAGAGGCGCGGCTCCGATATATCGCCTACTTGGTATGTATACACTATGTGGTCATAAACTTAAACACACATAGATATCTTAGTATCATATTATACGCCGTACAAATACAT
The DNA here is from genome assembly GCA_018249415.1 of Phareas burnsi. NCBI lineage: Eukaryota > Metazoa > Arthropoda > Insecta > Lepidoptera > Hesperiidae > Phareas > Phareas burnsi. The sequence goes on along the minus strand of DWKL01000327.1, from coordinate 634 downwards.
ACATAGTTCAACGCAGGGTTCCTGAGACTGTCAGATAGTATGTCAGGATCAATACGTCAGTAACACGAAAGCCGTTATCGAGAATGGACGTGTATAAGTACTTCTTACGAGAGGGTTCGCGAACTGATGCTCTGTACACATTAAATACACTATGTATTTTTTTTATTACAGAATATAGCATACAGCCCCTTGATCTAAAGTGATCACTACGGTCTATATTAATGACTTCAAATGGACGGTTTTGCCGGACGGTTGACTTCGATTGGCATATAAAAAAATAAGTTCGATTAAGGCGTCCCAACCTGTACTCTTCGTTTTTAGCCAGCTATTTAAATAAAGTGTATCATTACAAGAATCGTAATTAATTAATTATTATTTTTTAATAATTAATTTGATAGGTAGTAGAACTTCGTATATTTGATAACTGGTTCATCCGGGGCAGTGCCTCCGCCGCCCTCATAATCCGCTGTGAAGTAATTCATGTGTTTCGGTTGGGAAGGTGCGGTTGTCCGGCACACTTACAGCGATGCGATTATCTTTGTTCTTAGGAGTATTGACGCATTTACGTATTCAGGTTTTTTAGGCTTCACAAAAACTGTGTCACTTAAATCAAATAAAACAATCTATGATGAGA
>DWKL01000326.1:0-20138 GCA_018249415.1 Phareas burnsi | reverse complement strand
AATGAAATTATGTAAGTTACTTATTGATATAAGATTTTGATCACTTTTTGTTCTTTTTTAAAAAAGGATATGAACATATATTTTTATCGAGGTTAATATTACATTGCAATACGGAAGAGGTGCTAAATAAAACAATTAAAGTGATTACTTTGCGTAAAGTGGATATGGAGCCGTCGGTCATTTTCAAAACCCTTCAAAAGCTTGGTATCAGCCATTCGTTCATATAACGTACTATCGACTGACATACCTCCACTTTCTCTCTCTGTCGTAGACCATAAAAAATCGGACCGGTCGTGTGTTGTTATAACTACAAAGGCTTGCTAAAGCTTACAAAGTCAAAATGCGCTGAAATTTAATAAGGAAACAAAAAAATATCGCGTAAAGTGAAAATTCCCGCTATGACCCTGTCGTGTATGATACGCAAACTAGACATGAGGCTCGGTACCTATCGACAATATACAGGGGACAATCCCTAAATCAATCCCTACAGTTAAATAGAGTGAATCAATCAAATTACTTGTCCCGACACGCGGGTGAAAGGTACAAAAATATTCTCTTTATTCATAAAAAAAATCAATTGAAGTGTATTACAACAATCAAGATAACAAATCGTATGGTGTTAGCTCTAACTCTAGGTCTAAGCAAGCGTCGGTAAGATGCAACGTGGTATCATCCTGCTTCAATCATAGTTTGGTGGAGTGTGGTAAGACGCACGGCATGTCATGATAATGGAAAGTCATGGAATCACATAGCATAATTTTTGTAACGAGTGAAGGGTGAAGACATAACAATAGTGAAGACTTCAGCCAAACCGAAGAGACTCTTAAATCATGCCGTGAAACCTTTCAGCATTTTTTTTAAATGTACTGTGAACTTCGTGAAACCTCTCAGGAATCATTTTCAAAAATGTACCGTGAACTTTCCAGCAACATTGCACCTGGTCACAAGACATGAATTATCTAAGCCGCCAGGCTCAAAGCTAACATTTCGGACTTTACAAGAACTGATGACTGGCCCTCGTTTAACCCAGATCTGAACCCTTGGACTGCAAATTATGATCAGTTTTAAAAGACATGGCTTGATCCAAACTATACCCAGATATAGTATCTTAAGAAATCTCTGGCGGTAGCGCGAAATTCCTTATGGAAACAAACAACATGAGTAAATCCATAGATTATTGGCCAGACTGATAAAGGCCTATATCAAAGCAAAAGGTGGATATTTAAAATACAATTACTTATTACCGAGACTTAAATAAATATGTACATAAACAAATTTGGATTACAATACTTCACAGAATAATAAATGAATTCCCATTTGTAACACGACTTATGACTTGACGAGGTATATTGCCGTTAAGGCAGGCAGGTAAAGACGCATACGCTACAAGCAAGCAAGATATCCCCATACAAAATTCTTAAGTTAAATGAAAGCATTGTGTTCACGACTGTATGAGCTTAGGGCGATTTCTGTTCCCTGCACGGAATAATACTGCAAACAAAAAATAATACAAACAAATATATATCGACTCCGGAGGCCCACACCCAGTCCCTTTTTATGTGAGAAGAGTGGCAAACGAACGTGCAGCCCGCCTGATGTTACGCAGCCTATCTAACCGCAAACAGAAATAAATTCCTATCTAGGTCGTACGTAGATGCGTCACTACTCTTAAGGACTAAGACGGCCGCCTCGCTGTAAGTGTATCCCACAACCACACATCTCCGATGGAAACACAAGAATTGCTTCACAGTGGTTTATGAAGGCGGCGGTTGTACCTTCCCGGACGAACTGTAGTTCTACGATCTATTAAACTTCTTGTTTCTGCCAGACGGCAGATGTTGTGTTCTGATTTGAAGGGTTTGATGAAGTGAACATACTAACACGAGGCGTTCCAACACAGCCGTCCAGAAGTATATTAGTAGCAGTGCGTTACCATCCGGTTGACTGCATGCTCGTTAGCTACTCTTATGGTATAGAAAAATATTCACCATCGATTGAATTTCGAAAAAAAAATACTAGTATTTATTATTGGATGGTGTATGAAGTGGGTTAGATCAAGAGCCGTAGTCCGAACTATTCTTTTAGGTGGTCCCCTCATCCTCAAGAAGAGCACTCAGACAAAATTATCATAAACATAGGTTTGTGATACAGTACCTGTTGTTTCTTCTTAAATTTGTTGCGGATATGACCATTTGCCATTTAACAATGACAACATATTACCCCTACAGGTATACCAATCAATAACAAAAGATAAAAAAAGCGGACCAAGCCCAGCAAAACTTTGACCATTCTCCAAACATTGATGGCTATGCTTCATACATAAAACATTGACCGTAACACGACATGTACTATGTCCTAAACCTACTATGTACTCTGAATATCGGAATATAAACATTATATTAGAAAGTGAGCCTTATTACGATGGAATAGTGATCAATATCCAATAAATAGATAAAGTACCCGTCTTAATATACATAGAAAATTAGAAAATATTTCATTAATTTTAAATTACTTATTATAGACAGTATAGAAATTATTTCATTTAGTTATAATTATTTAGTATAGTGGTGACGTCAATGTTTCTAATAATGACGATCGTTATCGTCAATCTGCATTAGCTGTTAGAATAAAATTTCAGAGCATTCCATGATAGTTTTGGAAAGTAAAACCTGTTTTTTATTTAATTTAATTATTTAATCTTATTTTTGTTCAAGCTGTGAATTTTTTTACGTTATACTTTATACACAAATTCCATCGCAACAATGATCGACGTGAATTAACCGAATCGTAAAACTAAAATAGTGATTTACAATGAAATGCCTTACACTTGTTTATGCAAAACAATTAACGTAAACAATTAAATGTATCAGAACTATTAACATTCCGTCCACACTCTACTGCGCTCTATTTGTTACATGCAAGTAACGATCTCTTAAATTACCCTTTTACGCAGACAAAAGAGATGATCGCTTCTTTAAGATAAATCTCGTTGATGAGCGAGTCTTCGTAAACTAACCTACTGATTATATTGGTCTACTCTGCGGCACGGATTAAAGTGTCAATAAACTGAAGTGTAGGGTGCCGTGCTATCTCTGATTTTAGACGATGGCAAATTTAACACATTGACTGCGGCAAACACACCTCTCGTGTTTCACTGTCGGCGCCACCCGTGCGGCTCGCATGCATACGGTGTGTCGCCGTACTGGAACACTCCTGTAGCGTTACGCGCCGCACGGGTGGATTGTTTCGAATATTAGCGCCGCAGTCAATGGGTTAATAGCGGCGTTAAATGATTTCGACTAAAAGTATGACAGCCGTCCTGCCTCCGATTGCGACCTTTCACGTATCTTAACGTATCTTCCACTTATCAAAAAATTCAGATGCGTATCTTTCACTTATCAAAAAATTCAGACGCGTATCTTCCACTTATTAAAACATTCAGACACGTTTTAACCGCTCAAGTTTATTGAACGGAAAGTATACAAGGCCGTTTACGAAAAACTCAAGGACTACGTCACTATCCCGAAATTTATGAGAACAATGAGGCAATGTGGTTGGTGTGGAGTGCGTTTAAAGATGGCGAGACGCGCCTCTATTTCCGGGCCTGAAATACCGAATTGTGGACTGATATACAGAATAGTCCTGAGGCTTTTTTTTATTTTGTTAATTGTTGATATATTTGTCGATATGACAATAGAGGCACGACTAACGTCACGTAAGATATTCTTATGTGACTGATGTTGAAAACGGTTGATTTCCTCTCAATTATGTAAAACAATATTCCCGAACAAACCAAACGCTTTCCGTTGCGAAATAAGGGTAGTCTAACTGACTATTTGTCTGTAAAATTAACTACCTGTATATTATTTAAAATGAAATCTCTATAAATAAGTTAATTTAATCCATCACTAAGATCTGTTTACTGGAATTCCACTTAAATTCACTGGAACATTGATTTACATTTTTAGTCCAGATTGATCCATCGGGCAATTTATTTAAAAATTTTATCCACACTAACTGAGGGATTAATTTGGGTTTTTGTTGACTCGATTGAATCTAGCATTTATTTCGATTTTTATCCGAATATGATCCACTGGGAAATTTATTTATATTTTTTGTCCACGTCGATCTAATCGGGGATTTATTTTGAATTTTGCCCACTCTGATACTCTGGAGCGTTTATTTTGATTTTTGTCGGAATATATCTAGTGGCGAATTTATTTGGGTTTGTTACACGCATTGGTCGACTCGTTCGATCAATCGACATTTTTTTTGGATTTTTGTCCACTCTGATCGACTGAAACGTTATTTCGATTTGACTGGACTGGTCCACGACGGTTTTTATATATATTCACTTCCACACTAATCGACTGAAGGATTTGTTTGGAATTTTGTCCACTCTGATCCACTCGAACAATTATATTGTTTTTTTGTCGAAACTGATCCACCAAAGATTTTTTTGCAATTTGTTTCCATGCTATACACTAGAGGATTTGTTTTATTTGGATTTTTGTCCACCTCAAATCCTTAAAGTATCAAGCATACCTGACGTTAAGTGGCACTGCAGTTTACGTAGAAAGCTGCAGTCAGCCTTGTCTGGACAACTGCGTAACTAACTTTAGGTATAAGTTGGATCGCCTCTTGTAAGTCTGTAACCACATCCTTCAAACCTGAAGATAGGAGTGCCTCTCCTATCTTCTGCTCTTATACAACTGTCTGATCTGAAATATATGTCGATCCATGAAGTTCTAGTTCGTTTTCCTTTTCCTAGTTCGTTACCTTATGCATGTATGATCCTCCAACAATTTGTTCCAGAGATATGCTTATGTTTTAACTATAAATGTTGCGCACGTTGCTATGAAAACACAATTGTTTTTAATAAACGTGAAATAGAAAAAGTTATTTACTCAATGGAAATAACCTCACAGCGAGACATTTTATTGTAAACCAATAACCCATTAGTGACACAAACGCCGAAGTCTTTAAATATCAACTAAAGTGAAATCGCAATCCTAAACCTATTTATATTTGGGTCAACCCTAAAATTATTTACTGTGATATTAAATTTTTAAAGATAAACTCTTGGTCTACCTTTTAAGGTATCTTGAACAAAACGGCGTTATTCTTTTGGAAGTTTACAAGTTTACCGAAATTATTCCGGAGTACGAATCCCACTTACCGTTTATTAATACTCATTTTCACGTATGTACATATCTTTGAGAAAGTGTGTTATTTCGCATTTAAATTCAGTGTTTTTTCATTGTCAGGTAAAATTTGTTTAGATTCAAAATTTTATTTGATGTACATTTTTAGGAATTAACTATTTTCAATATACCTCGGTAGATAACCCAACAATTGAGGCTGTTCTCTTAAATAATAACATTCAAGAAAAAAATACAAATGCATACAAGTAAATACCACATAATCATTAAACATTACTAACACAGAATTAATATAAGTATAACACAAATATGGTACAGTCACAAACATAAAGATAAAGCTTATAATTGAAAAAAAAATGTCATAAATATTATTATCGTATGAATAATAAAAGACCGATATGTAAACGTCAATAAAACCGTGCAATCCTCTCTCCAAAACCACCGCAATAACAAACGGAATATAAAAATATATATATTTACACAGACGCGAAAAACGCACGAAATTTGACATTACTAAATTAAAAAAAATCTCACAAAAACCTTTTAAAAAATGAAAACAACAAACATTACGTAACAAAACAATTATCACACTAATGTCCGATTTAAACAAGCAATTTCTCGAATGTGCGTTGTTATTTTGGCAATAATATATTTAGCCCGTCAGTACTATCGATGCGACACATCGCATACGATTTTACCGCTCGCACCGTTCGAGAAACACGTGCAACCGACGATTCGACAAGTAATAATACATTTTAGTGCATAAAAAAAAAAAAAAAAACGCCCACTTATATACAAATGCATTTAAAACTATACTTTTTGGTTTAAAAACGCTAAAAATGGCTTAATGATAAAAATCCACGCAGAGGTATCCGATGGCGGTGCTGATACGCAAGAAACTTCACTGGAAAGCTAAATGGAAGATAGAGGATTTTAACGTACAATTACATTACATGAACATTTTTACATAACATCAATTACATATACCCCTGTACTTAAGATTCCCCATAGTATTGATACTTTGGATATGTTCGGGCAGACAGACATCCACCTAAACTTAAGAAGTATAAATGCATCAATTCGATGTCTGCTCGACGAATCAAACTCGGAGTTCAACAACCTGATAATACTCCCATGGCACGGATTCTACCACACTACAATTCCATAGTATCGTAGAATTCTTCAAACTATCTGTCATATAACCGCAATAAATATTATGCTGTCACAGTTCTCAGGAGTAGCAACGCATCTGTGGGCCACGTTAAGTGGCACTTCCGTCCCATTTGGAGTAGGTAACCGATATCAAGGGGCTACAGAGACCACTTACCATCAGATGGGCCATTACTGACCTACGTCTGGACACGGGTCTCCTTTCAGAATGAGAATATTTAGGCCATAGTAAACCACGCTGGCCAAGTGCGGATTGGTAGACTTTACACGCCGTCGAGAACTTTCCAGAGAACTCGCAGTGTAGGTATACCCTCACGATATTTTCCTTTACTGTTAAAGAAAGCGGTTCGAAAATCCAGAGGTTCGTGCGGGATTCAGGCCTCGATCCCCAGTCGGAATCATCAACTACATACATGGAAAATAACAACTGTACTCAATAATTTTCCATGACAGCCCACTGGAGCATGTAAGTTTTATTTACGTTACAATATGACTGCATTTGAACATAGGTAATTGAAGTTGGAAGTTGAAGCAGTAATAGCGCAGCAGTAAGTTTCCGGACTTTCACGCTGAGTCCAGGGTTCGAATCCTCTAAGCATCTCTGATATTATCGAAACTATGTGCATTGCATTCATCATTATTAATCATCAATTGCTTGAAGAATAAAAAAAAGAGATCCTAAGGCAAGCTACATGCCCCACAATTCTATATAGTTCTAAACAATGTGTAAAATACACCAACCCGCATATGGCCGAGGTGTTGGACCTTTACATAAACCGTCTTATTCTGAGCTGGGATTCATGTCCACCAGTTGAACAGTAATGGGTTTATGATGCATTTATGTCGTTATATACAATGACCACATAACATAACGTGGATTGAACATCGGTAACATAAAGCTTCTTCCAATGAGGCATTAATTCAAACAAATAATAAACTTCAACGACCAACCATAACTATCGTAGATTTCTCATCGAAATAACTATGCTATTCTAGCCCCTCTATTTCCGTCCCACGACTTAATACTATATGTACATTTTTTCGTCAAATTATATACAAAGGGGCGTATTTAATACTAAGATTTAGAGAGCTCACGGAGTTCTTAAAACATTCGCAGGCGACTGGAGAGCGAAACCGTATTTTACATAAAATATAGCGTCTTATCATAAATTATCAAGGGATTGTTACAAATGTAGTGGAAATTTTCGCTAAAGGACATTCTCGAGAAACTACGGCATTCCCAGTTGAAGCGACGGCTCAAACTTCATTCGTGACCGAAATTTTCACCTGATTCCACCCAAATAATCCCCTCTCCTCAGATCATAAGAACGAGATATATGTCAAATAGATTACGTTTGACGCTTTGCAATGAACCAAATGACTAAAACCATTGCATTTGAAAGTTACACTTTATTGTTTTCAAGTTATTACGGGGAATATTTTGTACTTTTTCAATCGATAATTCCCTGTAATCGAAAACACTGAACAACGACAAAAACTGTAACAAAGAAGCGACTTTTCATTATAATAATAGTGTAGGCAATATTTCACTTAAATAATAAACATGTCGCCATAAGAGTAGCATTTTGCTATAACAACATATCTTCTCATTTCTATGATACAAGGTGATAGACGCCACGTGACATTGTCAGCAATGATGTAACTGAAATATTGTCGTATTTTTGTATTGAACCAATTTAAAATTCGATAAAGGATACCTTCCAATCGCCTCTCTCAACTAGCGGGATCTGTTTACGTCTTTACGTATCGAGTATGTACTACATTTTCGCTTGCGTATGTAGTTACGGAAGACAGCAATTTACTCGGCTGCTATAACGCAGAAATAGATTCACCGCTGTCGTACCACCAGATTTCTACCACCCCTAGATTTTCATTCTTGATTCGAGATAACTTCCACCATTGAAACGGGCTCCATCTCTACATTTAAAAATTAATAATAATACTTGTTTACATTCATAGCCCCATACTAAGATACCCTGTGTCATGGTTGCCATGACATGACACATACAGAGATGAGTACACAAACACCCAGACCCATAGCAGAAATCTAAATTCATCATTTAGATATCCGCTTGTCCGGGCATCGCACCCGGAAAACTCTGCGCATCAGACCGGTATGGCAAGCGCTGCGCTACGCGGGCCGTCAATTTACAATTATGAATACTGTTAATGGCATGAAACGTAAAGACGTAAACAAACCCGACTTCATTAATAACTGAGATATAAATATTTATTTTGCAACATTGGTAATAGATAACTATATATAGATATACATATAACTGAATTTCCCATAAGTTAGTTCCACAAAGAAATCCCCCTTCCTTGATGCGTAGAATAACATTTAAATTTGCTTATATTGTAATTTATTAACTTATTTCTTTAAAATCAATTAATGGAAGATTAAATTTCGGCGTTATTTATAATAACGCGTTTGTTCTAAATGTATTTAATGGTACGCGTCAAAAATAATACTTAAATTAATTTATTTAATCTCATTTACATCGTCAGTTCAACTTCGTAGGCAAGTATCTTTCCCATGGGAAAATTCAGTTCTTGAACAACACTGATATATGAATAAATATTTATTTAATGTACTATTCTATGAGCTCTTACTAAATCATTGTGACCTAAGACTACATTATATATCAGCTAATTCCTACATCGAGAGGTAAGTCTGTCAACCAATAGACTACCAAGAGGGCCTTATACTAGTGAAGAGTCTTGGATCTTTTTGATCTCTTGAGCGCCTTTGATGTCCGCACCCACGGTAGCACGAAGTCCCTGCAATATATAATTAGGTGCGTTAACACGTCGACTGCGGCGGCTAATATTCGAAACAATCCACACGTGCGGCGTGCAACACAACAGGTGTGTTTCAGTACGGCGGCACGCACCGTTTGCGTGCGAGCCGCACGGATGGCGCGGACGGTAAAACGCGACAGCTGCGTTTGCCGAAGTCGTGTCAATATATTTATGTGTGATTTCATTTTTAATTCTTATTTTTATAGCATAACTGGTCACTGCTGGCCGGCATGGACGTCTGTAATCAACCCCAAATAAGATTTTACTTCTGACCAAGGTAAGATTCAGTTGGAACGTCTTTAATAATTATCTTTCCCTTAACACACCTTTCAAACCAGAACACAGTAGCGTTTAGCCCTTGTCATAAGGCAGAAATAGGTCTGGCAATGGTGGCTCCGAAATCGAACCACTAAGATTTCTACCACATTCCATTTCTACTTAATTAACTAAATATATATAGACAACAGCAGCGATAGCCTAGTGGTTAATATAGCCCGGTGATGCTGGTTGTCCGGGTTCGAAGCCCGTTCACAACTCTAATTCTTCGAAGTTATTAATTATCGCTTGTTTCAATGGTGAAGAAAAACATCGTGAGGAAACTTACACATCTAATAGTTCTTTGTAAAGTTCTCGAAGGCGTGTGAAGTCTATCAATCCACGCTCGTCCAGCGTGATGGACTATGGGCTAACCCTTCTAATACTGAGAGGAGACCTGTGCCCGGCAGTAGGATATTAGTGGTTCGATGATGATATACTCTTTAACTTTTGATTAAACCGATGTCCCTTCAAAATAGCAAACCAAATTAATACTCACGCCTCTGGTAAGTCGGGGATGACCTCCCCGAAAGCCATGACTGGGAGCGTGTCCGTAATCTCTATGAACCGGACGTCCCTTTGCGGCCTCGGCCATACCGTGTACACCGAGGGTACGGTCACCGTGGACCACGTGTCGCGTTGGCGTTGCTTCAGCTTCTCTACGTGCCGTTGTTCGCGTATACGACGCATGTGCCACCTATATCATAGAGGTAACGATTAGTGGGCGCCCTTCGAGACAAGTGAACATATGTTCCTTAGCTATGCAGCAAGTGTTACGTCGACTGTTTTGCGGCACGTTAATTAAACGTAAATTTATAGATAAGTGCGAGATATACTTTACATAAATTTTTGATTTAAGAACTTTCTACTTTCGCCTAATTGTTGCTTATTCCGATTACTTTTATAATCGTTTCTTCAAAATATTATTGACTTAAAGTCTTTCTCACAATATGTTGAAAAAGTTTTAGTTTAGTCGTGGTAAAGTATAGCGCAGTCATTTTGTAAAATATTTTAGAAAAATCTCCATGTATACAAGCTCCGGTCTAGCAATTTAGCCGCTCCGGGCAAAGATAATTTTTGCCGCCCACCTTACAAATCATGAACATGATATACTAGAGATGGTCTGGCACAATTTTTAACCGATTTGTCCTTTAACGACTTAACTTTTTATCAAGAGGGCTCATCATGGTATTTTCACAAGATTTTTTTTGAACCGTATTAATTTTGTAACCCTTCATTTTTGCCTGGGCAAGTTCCCGCCTTACCCCTCTCCCCCTCTCCCCCTTACATCGGGCTCCAATTGTATATAACACAACAAACGAATTATTCAAAAAGGTTTTTATTTCAAAGCGTCGTGTTCAAAGTATTAACATTTCCGATTTAAATCCCCCGCAGTTTTTCCTGAAGATGTACTGTATTAAGGTCCAATTTAACCGATTCTAAATACAAAATTCAGCGTGACGTCATCTAATCGGATCGCGCTTGCCTGCTTTTTATGTGTCTTAAGGATCGGTCTTAATTAATATGCGGTAGTTTTGTGTTTAAACAAGTCAAAACACCAAAGGGTTTCTTTCAAACTGCTCTAAACCCCAACCACTAAAAGGCAAACGCATCCTATAATTGTAACTTTATGTCCTACCACTCCTATAGTTTGCGCATATGATCTAACTTATAATGTGGCTGCAGTCCTTTTTATCTCCCACTGCTGGGCACAAATCTTTCCCCCCAACTGTGAGAGGCCTGAAGCACAATGCTCCAAAGTGGATTGGTGGATTTTGAATATAAATTTGGATAACTCGGTAGAGTTGGAGAAGCGTTGATTTACCAGCAAAAGCTGACCAAAGTTACACAAAATAAACGCGGTATTAAAACGCGTTTTACAGTTAATCCTTTTTAAAGTTGTATTATCGCGAACCAGCACCGTTTTTCGGCATTGGATTATCGAGTTATCACATCAATCATTCAACATCTGACAATATATTTAATTAGACAGACCTATAGTTAAAGGTAATTTTTGCAATGCGTTTATATTCGATTCAGTAATTAAGTAACAATAAAAATCCATTTGTCAATCGTTTAATGCCAAGCACAGACTTGTGGAATATTGGATCTTATCAGACATTCGTTCAAAGTGATATCTATCATACCTATCGATTAATATAATTTATTGCGTAACGAAGGGCGCGACGCTCCACGGCTTGCGTAGATCGTAACCGATCAATGAAGTTCAACTACGTCGGGTGCGGTCAGTAGTTCGATGGGTGACCGATAGTGGCTAAATTTAATGCGTGCTTCCGTGCTTCGGAGGACACGTAAAGCTGTCGGTCCGGTTGTTATCATTGGATAGCAGTCGTTAAACACTGTTGGAGTCCTTATGGGCGGTTTGAAAACATTCGACATTGGTTTGGCCATTAACCCGTATCTGCTGTAACCCGTACCAATCCGTACTGGAGCAGCGTGATGGAGTATGCTCTAAGCCTTCCCAGTTATGGGGAGAGACACGTGTCCAGCAGTAGGAAATAAAAAGAGTTGGAGTCATTGGGTAGAACTATACTTAATTTCGACGCGCTTTGTCTCAAACAACACTGTTAAAGTTATATAAACATATAACTGTTTATATCATATCAGTTCAATACAGGTATTATGGGGATTAACCTGTATTTACCTATAAAGATATTTTTTTTAATTAAAGGAGGTAGGATTAAATGCATGTAAATAATGACTGTCGACTGAGAATAAGAGTAGAGGCTCAGAGTTTATTCGCAACAGCAAATTCATTTGTCACTAATCACTTCGAGCATCACTTACAGCATCAAGATAGTGATTAACTTTGTTGAACAGACAGCTGTAAACAAGGCACAAAGTGCTAGACTTTGTAGTTAAGCAATTTTGCGCTTTAATCTTATAGCCAACAAGCGTTAGGCCATACAAAATAAATTCGATTGCAGTCGTATCGTTACTCACAATATCTCAACACATCTCGTCATTGTCAGCGGGACTTGAGCAAAAGAATCTAGCGGCGTGTGGGTGTTAAATGACTAGTTTTGCCGTCCTTAAGATATAATACCGTTACGTATCAATACCGCCACATTGACTGCGGCGCTAATATTGGGAACGATCCACCCGTGCGCACGCCATACGCACATAATTTCAAGTCATGTGACACAAAAAAAATACTTCAAACTCCTACATATGACGTCTAGTAATTAGGTAGCAGTATTTTTTTAAAATTATGTTTTTTTTTGGTCATAACACATTGACTGCGGCAAACACACCTGTCGTGTTTTACTGTCCGCGCCAGCCCTGCGGCTCGCACGCATACGGTGGGTGCCGCCGTACTGAGACATGCCTGTTGCGTTACGCGCCGCACGGGTGGGTGGATTGTTTCGAATATTAGCGCCGCAGTCAGTGTTAATTAAATACTTTCAAAACTAGATATAATAGAGCACTTTCAAATAGTGAAACTTTCAATTCGCATTTTATTGATTACGAAAACCTCAAAATGTCGAAATCGGCTAGTTGTTGGGTAACGACACTTTAGCTTACAGACGGCAGTGTATTTTCGAAAGGGCTCTAGCTCGGCTGTTGATACAGAACTGCTATTCTGTTGACACTACTAGATAGTTCATTCCGCTCTTTCTGGTATTCGCGCCGCTAAAATCACCTTGGATGAAATAACTATATAGACTCCTAATCCAATACGTTCTCCTAGTGAAATCTGTAATATAATTCAAGGTGGTAGAATACTTTGTGGTTCGGCTCTGGAGGCGTCACCGCGCGCGTTAAGCGCTGTGTTTTAGCTTGCAGGATGTGGTAAGAGACTTACTGGAGGCGTTCCAACTCAGTCGTCAGAGGTAGCAATGCATCTGTGGGTGACCACAGGTTCTACTTAGAGTCGATTACAAAGATTCAGTTATTGATTACAAAGGTGAGCAGTGATAACCTATTGGTTAAGATTCCGGCCTATCACGCTGAGGGTCCGGGGTTTGAATCCCGCACGCACCTCTGAAGATTTTCAAAGCTATGTGCGTATTAGTAATTAATTACGACTTGCTTTAATAGTTAAGGAAAACATTGTGAGAAAACCGACATCTGGGAGTTCTTTATAAAGTTCTCGATACCGTGTGAAGTCTACCAATCCATACTTGGCCAGCGTGGTGGTCTATGGCCTAACCCTTCTCATAATGAAAGGAGACCCGTAAACAACAATGCGACAGTATTGGGTTGATGATGGCGATGATGACAAAGGTCCATGATGGTCCATGGGCGACAGTGACCACTTACGATCAGGTAAGCTACATACTTGTTTGTTACTTGCGTACACATAATAACAATAACAGTAAAGTAACATGTACAAATATTGTTGGTGGCATTATGGGGCACGCTCGTCCACGCCGACCAGCATTTAACCTTCAGTCAATCAGCTTGCACTTCTTTAGTTACGCGAGGAGTCTACGAGAATTATTTTTGTAAGGGATGTATTATATATTAGGAGTCTACTTAGTTCGTCTTCGTGTAGTCTTGCACAAGCAATCGATCATTCATATGTAAAAACAAACTTACCGCAAGCAGCGCAAAGCGAATTCGCATGGAGCGTTGCGTTTCGTGGCCATTGGGCTTAGATGGTTATTGTGAAATATAATCAGTGCTTAATTTTGCTAGGACAATAAAAATAATTTTTTTATTGTCTGAAGAGTAGCAAACAAGCGTACTGGCCACCCGATGTTAAGTGGTCACTATAGCCCATAGACACCCACATTTGACTTCAAACAAAACGGAAGTACTGTATGAGGTCGTATGTATATGCGTCACTACTCCTGAGGACTAAGATGGTCGCCTCGCTGTAAGTGTGCCCAGCAACCGCACCTCTCCGACCGAAACAAACTGCTTCACGGCGGACTATGAGGGTGGCGGTGGTACTTCCCCGGACGAACTATAGTCTACCACCTATTAAATATTGTGAGCAGTCGCTTAAGATAGCTAAAATATTAAACTACGTAAAAGGCCTTAAATGTTAAGTTTTGTTTTCGTTGCATGTCAGAACATTAAGTGTATTTATATTTTCGATAACCCTAACTCTTTTTATTCTGAGAGGAGACCCGTGTCCAGTAATGGGACATGATGGGTGATGGTGATATTTTCGATACTCGAATTCCACGTTATATAAAAATACATACACAAAATTTGTTTGTCGTTAGTCCGGTGCACTTATTTAAAATTATTTTTTTATTTCATTTTGGTTCCGTTTATTTTTAATTAATACAAATAAGAACAATAATGACAAATTAAAAATTTGAAAATCATGCTTTCAAAACAATTGAATTTAGGAAATTTTAGGAGATAGGCTCACTTAAGTTATGTTAACGAAGTTATTTAACGAATCATAATAAATTTTGTACAAATTAGACGAAAAATATGAAATTAGGTACTTACCAAACAACGAAGTAAGTTTTCGTTGAAAGCGAGCGAGCACAATATTAGTTAATCGTTTCGTGTATCGTAGATTCTAATGACACCCTTATTGACAAAATTGAGATTATATTTCACTCCTTAGACTTTCTATTATTAATTACGATCAAGGTCTACACTAGCGTGACACGAGACGCTTAGAACACTAAATTGATTTCTAATGTGAGTTCTAATGTAACATGGGACCTATCCAGTTTCTAATGTTAGTTTTATCTAATGACCTAGACAATTTTACCTACTCAAAGCTCTAGTAGACTTCCACTAGAAGCTTGCTATCGCAAAGTGAAATGCCGCAAAATAGTAGACTGACAACTTGCTAGCACAGCTATTAATAAAGACAAATCCATACAACCATTCCTAAAGGCTATATTCCATCCCGAAGTCCATAGTACCAAATGAAACATCTTGTAAAAAAAAAGTTCCATTTAAGAACGAATCACTTACCAAATAATACTATCATAATATAAACTCTCCCTCTCTCTCTCTCATAATAAAACCTCTATATAAATAAAATATATTCACACACATGTGTGGTTTACACATGCCAAGTGTCAATATATTTTTATGTATCGTAAATTTAATTATAACATACACCTGTGTCATCGACAAGCTTTAGATAAGAATCTACATTTATTAAAATTAACCCTACTTTGGCTACGCGAATTTAAATATATTTATCGTAGCGGGTAGATAAAGACATACTTTTAAATCCTTAGTAAATCCCAAAATTAGTAAATAAGATTAAAAGGTTTAAACTCTACGTTGTAATGTTACTGTTAAAAAAAATATTTAATAGGTACAATAATAGTGCGCGGGCCTAAATATTGCTTAGATTTATTTTCTTGAAAGATGAATACAACTATTAATCCTTATTTCAAGTCACGTTATAATGTATGTAGTTAGTGCAATTAGTATTACTTTTTGAAATAAGTGTGACATATTTTGTATTTATTCAAAACTATTTTTGAAATATTTTACCATTGCAATTTTAAAATTAAAGGTCAATTTAAGTTGACGGAAATATCTTGTATAAATTTCTCAATTTCAAACAAACTCTATGCACCACGTAAAATCTGCGGATGTGTCAAATAGAACGTAACTTTGGAATGGATTATAGTTTGCGTACACGTAAAACTACATTGTTATTTAGCTCAATACTTATATAACAATATGGCAATAAGTTAATATGCAATATGACAAGATTTATGCAAAAACTACATATATCACATCAAAAGTTTCAATCGCACATAGATATACGAAGAGGAGCATACGAACGTGCAGCCCACCTGATGTTAAGTGGTTACTGCAGTCCATGGACATCCACATCTAACCTCAAACAGGAATGAAGTCCTATTTGAGGTCGTACATTCGTTCCAACGCGTGAGGACTAAGATGCTCGCCTCGCTTTGTACACCCGGTAACCTCACCTCCCCAACCGAAACAAGAATTGCTTTCCGGCGGATTATGAGGGCGGCGGTGGTACCCCCCCTAAGCTAGCACTATACTCCTTATAGTTGAAATAATCTGTATTGGATCATTTATGATTAAATAAAGCATTATTCATGATGAATATAATTCGATACGAAAGTTTTTCGTGTTCCGTTTAATAGCGTTAATAATCATGCATGCTACATAATAATACGTTGTATGATATTGTAATTAAGAACATATGTTCACTGCGAAAACATCGATACATACAAAACGAAATTAAAAAACTGAATAAAACAAAGCGGCATTATAATTAATCTTCTATCATTAAGCGTATACGGTCTAACAACACGGCGTCTTTCGTGCGCGCCAGCAACACGCACACGATGCAACCAAAATGCGACGCAGTCCCATATTAACTTCGCAGGCATGCAGTATTGAGCCTGACGTTGGCACCCCTAATATGCGCAGTATCGAACAATCTCGCATAAACATAGGTACGGACGCGCAGGTATCTCAATACAAACGCACAGCTAGTCACATCTACACAGCAGTCAGTCTATACAGACGCGCAGTTACATCGATGCGAATGCGTAAATATGTATATCAATACAAAAGCACAGTTACATCGACGCAAATGCGCGTGTACATCAAAACAAAAGAGCATTTTACATCGATACAAACACGCGGATACATCGATACAAACACGCGTGTTCACCGATACAAGTCGCGAATACATAGATTCACACTCCGGCCTGAATAGTTATAGATAAGTCAATTGTTATTACAAACATTTTACATATATTTATAAGATAAATGTTGATCACATTTACCTTATTGTTATCAATGTGGAAATTAAGTTTTCGCATAGAAAACTAAACATACTAGATAACATTCGATCGGTAATCGATATAACGTTTCATATAACGATAAAATCGGTTATTGAAACATGTTTGTATGGATGTTAATGAGTTTTTGGGATGAAACGCACATATAAAAGACGCCGTGTGCGAGACGCACTATTGTAAAACAATGAATGTCCATAAAAATAAAGCTCTTATAATATTGATGATTTGATCACCTTACAAATGAAGGTGACCGGAGGGACGACAACAAAAATATATTTCATTATTATAAATCATAGACATTTTGAAATGTACCTCACATATTATCCGTTATCACCGTTACTTCGCTATGATAACCAACATCGACCATTATCCAGCCAATCATTATCCAGACTTACTGTACATGTACTTAGGTTTGGTGCTGTATCAATCTTGGAATAACCTAAGGCCCCTCACGCATGGAACAACTCGAATGAAACGAATCATCAACTCGATTTACCGATTATTAAAATTTGTGTTTCGATGAAAAAATCTCCATCCATCTGCATATTGGTCTACAATACAAAGCGTGTTCGTTACTCCAAAGTTTTGCACTGAAATTGCATTTCGACCTGACACAAGACGATGGCAACGTTAAAAACTATGGCCACTAGCTAGAGATTTAGTTCTGACATATATTCTGACATAGTAACAAAATGATCGTCGATAAAAATGAACAAAAAAATATTATGTATCTTTTCACATCTAATTATTATTTTTTTTCAATAAGAGTTATATATATATTCCAATATGGTGGTATTGATATATTTTCATTCTAAATTATAATCTTTATAGATAATCACTTGTATTGTTACATTATAATCAGACTTTGTAAAGGCCAAGATCGAATTAAACAACTCGCTAAAGCGATTTAAGAAACATAGTATGCGAATTTTGTTATTAAATATCCAATATCCAATTTAGTATCGTTTCATTTGAGTAACTCCGTGTGTGGCGGGCCAAGATGCCAGAAGTTACACAGATATAAAATATGATTAATTAGCTGTGCTTAATATAACTTTATTTTTTAATTATTGCCAGGTCAATCGCAATACGCTCATTGTAAAATCGCAGATGATCCTGCGCAGCCATTTTCCTTGATAACTTTTTCGTAATAAAATTTTTAGCATTTTAATTATCCAATTTCCAGTATCATCAAGGTCAAGTTCTTTTACCCTCTCGCCGAGAAGTAGATCTTGGCTCTTTTTCTCTTGCTTAAATATAACATGTTCAAAAATTCTTGCAAGTTTTAGTGCAACGGGTACTCAATATGTCAGAAAGACTAAAGCTCTATAACTAATTCTTCTATATTTACAATTACTGGGCATCTATATAACAAAGGATTAACATTTACTATGAGTATCCGTTACTCTATATATATTATACACTATTTAACTGTATTCACGGAGACAAGTTAGTGTGTCGGATTTTCGCCAGCTCTTTATTAGTCGAGTATAAAGTCGTTCATATCATGTAGTATCAGTATTAATCAGTTCGTGCAACTGGTATGGTCCTGATACTTATAAACGGAATGTGAAAATGGGCAAATCCTTCATCCGGCTCAAATGAACTTGGTAACATGGCTATATTTTTTGGATTAGCTCTTGGCGGAGAAAAATGATTCAAATTAATAAAAAATTATAAGTAATAAAATTAATAATAGAAGCGACAGCCTATTGCTAAGATTCCAAGCTCACGCTGGGAGTCCTGGGTTCGAACCCACGCGCACCTTTGATTTTTCAAAGTTATGTGCGTGCTAGAAATTAATTATCAGTTTTTATAGCATATATAGAATTATTAAACCAGCATGTAGTCCACATGATGGTAAGTGGTCATTGCCTCCGACGAACACGACTCCAAATAAGATTGAAGTCCTAATTGATGTCGGCCCCAAAGGCATTGCTGCCCCTGAGGAGTAAGTAAGAAAGCCTCATGTAAGTATCTGTCTCTTATCACACTTCGCACCGGACACTCTTTAAACCGGCACATAACAGAGTAACATTTCCGTATTCAGGCAGGAACATAGGTTTCGGTGGTGCCGTGGAACGAAGGAAGAGTTCTACTATCTTTAACAGCCTTTATCACTTGTTTTGTGTGCTGTGAAGACAAACATAGTAAGGAAATCTGGATGCCTGAGGTTTCCCCACAAAAGTTTTGAAAGTCCTGTCAAGTCTACCAATCCGCACTTGGCCAACATTGTGAAATATAGCCAAACACTTTTATTCTCGAGAGGAGATGCGTCACCTGCAGTGGTATGGTTGCTTAACGATAAAGTACATTTAAGCAAGCACAGGTAAGTACTACGCTCTAGTATACATAGTAATTGAAAATTATAGGTGAAAAATGACAAGAGTTTACAACAACAAAAAAAATGAATAATACGATAGCGATGATAGTGAGAAAAAAATGATAAAATAATTTGTTTTAATACAAAATAATTTGTTTTGTACAAAAATATTATCAAACCATTGATTTTATGTGTTATGTGAGCGCGCTCCCTTATTATATTTTCACATAAGTTTTAAGGAAGATATTAAGGAAGTGTCGTAACTATATGTTGTCATTTGTATAACAGAGATAGCGATTAATTTGTCTCCGTGAATAGACTATAATTCATTGATATTATAATAATTTATACTATAATTAATTCACACAACAATATAAGGGGCCGTTCAAGTATTATGTGAGCAGCATTAGCCAAAGTTCTTGTCCCCAAAGCGACAAAATGAAACAGAAAGTAAAATTTGTAAATTTTCACTTTATTTAATGAAGGAAGTGCGAGTTTCCAAGGCTTGGTTTAATTAGTTTTTGTTTTTTTTTAATTATTTAATTATATTATTTAGATTAATAGAATAGTAGGTCTTTAAACTGGAAAACATTTATTTTA